>JACEIK010000743.1:308813-321372 GCA_018107945.1 Datura stramonium
GTTGAATTTTATCTATATGGCAAAGAATAATATCGAATATGGCATTTCTTATTAGTTTGAAATCCATATCATGCAAAGAAGAACACATCATATAATGTTGATTACTACTTGCCAAAGATAAGTCTCCGTTACCTTACCTATATTAGACCAAGATCAGTCCACAACACACACATTATTAAACAAATACTACAATTAATTTCGGCACATAAATACTTTGACACTAAGTATAAGTTTGGTAGAATTTCTCAATGCATATATTTTCAAATTTTTGTCCTATATATTAACAAATGCTAGCTACCTATTCCTTCAATTAACTGTTAAGTAGAATTTTTAACAACTTGTACCGTTTTCCAACTAATTTTGTTAGATATACATACCTTTTTTTGTTTTTAAACAAAAACATATTATACATACATATTATTCTATAACAAGAATAGAAAACAAAAAGGAGAAAACAAATTGAAACTTCAAAGAAAATTACCTGCAAAAAATATGAACAAAAGAGAAAGTGAGAAGTTGGATCTTGAGAGCTCTATTCTTGTTCTTGCTTGCTGCCAGCAAAAAATATGAAAAAAAAATTATATATTAGAAGAAAATATTAAGAAGATGCAAAGACTTCACAGATCACGAGGATGGCATCAGCTTCTCATAGGCAAGCTAATATTAAAAATTAAATTCAACGAAATTCAAATAGGTCAATATGAATGGTTTCACTTTCATAAGTGTCAAATCCAAGGAATGGTGGAGTAATGCAATACCTGCAAAGCTTGAACTGTTCTTTCAAGTTTAGCTATGTGCTAAAGTTTGCTGACATAGATCAGTGAGCAAATTGCCTGCATAGATATCGTATAGTCATGTTATTTAATGAAAATTTATATGTTATATGCAGTTACTGTCCACAACCCCATGGAGATCGAAATCAGGATTCAATCCTACTAATTACCACAAGAATTAAAAGGAAACAAAGCAACAGTATAACCTAACAAGAAAGCTAATATAATCCCCTGATAATAGATATTTCATAATTAATTCAAGTAAGATTCCCGTAATAATAAAATTTGACAGAAGCTTATGGATGGCTTCTTGTTCAACAAGGTGAAACTCAAGTATAAAGAATGAGTTTTTCATAACCCCTACCCCTTTTTTTAGCCGATCATAGCATTCAACATACACAAAAGCACTTTAAGCTCCAACATTTACAAGAAGTTCATGAAGAAGATAACAGTATGTAGCAGAACATCAAAATCCTATATGAAATCTCTTACAGCACCCTACCGCAATCAAAGTTGGTGTTCTGCCTAGGTAAATTCCCAAATACAAAAGGTTATACAGAACTGGTAGAACTCCTAGATTCTTTGAGCTTCTTTTTAGGATGTCCAGCATCATTTCTTTTTAGCTGATTAGAGAAATCACCTAGGATCTATTGCTATTATGCAACAGTCACTAGTATAAAGTAGCACATTTGGTGCTTAATAAACTCAAACTCAGACGACCAAGGGATTAAACTCATCCCCAATTGCACTAAAATATCTAAAACAAAGGAATAGATAGTTAAATGCAGAGCTCAAATATCATTATTCCACAATCCCCTCTTTTATATTAAGGAACAAACATTTCTTCCATGTCAACATTTTGTAAATGACATGACCAGAGATCAATTTCATTTCAATAGAAGAAAATTTGTTCGCATCCCTACCTAAAGATAGCGTCTACACACAGTACATTTGAAATTTCCTTGGAAAGGAAAGCAAGTGTATATACTGGTAGCAGCTATCCATTTTCCAATATGCTATGTTTATATGCAACAGAGTCAGTTTCTGGTGTAAGAGAGTCATGGACAGTAAACAGTGACCTGATTACCAAGTACGCAACTGATGGAACCTCAATTATATGATCAAATGCACAACAACACAAGAAATGATGTTGAACTCCTAGATGAGAAGTTCCTAATCTACATATTAACAGTATACAAAAAAAATTGTATAAGAATTTCTCATTCCATCTTCTCTAAAACAAAATAAGAAGAGCTATTAGAACAGAGAAGAAGAGAAGAGACCTACGTCGCTGGAATGAGACGATTTTGGTTAGGGTTTTGAATTGATTCTTGATGAGACATACGTCACTGGAATGAAACATTCAGCCGCTCTTGTCTCTCTAATTTTCTCTACTGATGGAATGAAAAAGAGAAAGGGTAAAAGCCATTTGAAATGTTTGTTTCCCTAGGATTCACTTAAACTAATATTCAGCGACGGAATTGGCGGCTGGATGAGAAACCATTGCTAAAAAAATATTTGAGAAAAAACTAAAATTCTATAAAGATGCTAGGGACGCATATTTCATTGCTATATCTGTCGATGAATGCTAATTTAATTTACTGCATTTTTTTCATTACTAAATCCATCACTAAATTAAGGCGCCAATATTTCACATTATTTTTTAGAGATGCGTCGTTGTATAATTAATTAAAATTTTATTTTTTTGTATCACAACAAAGTAATTAATCCATATCTAATCTGTCACTAAATAGCAACATAATTTGATTTCTCGCTTGCTATTTTTTTAGTAGTGCTAACTCATAGAGTCCCCAGGAGATCCCAATGTTTACCAACTGATGCACACATGATAGGTCACATAACGACTCATGGGTCACACAATGAGTCACTCCATGACTCATTTTTTACCTGGTGCATCTTTTCCTAATTTCTTCATTTCAGTTGTTAGGTTTGGTCTTAGGGATTTTCAGGGTGTTATAATATCTCCCCCTTGGGAACATTCTTCCTTGAATGTAGGATAAGCATACTGGAAGGATGGGAAGAGAACTGAGATATCAAAACTGAACAACTATAGCTAAAAATTGATGGAGTGAATGACTCTGGACCGGGATACATGACTGGACTGAAATAGACATACTAACTAAACCTATGCAACTAGGGTACACATTACAGCATGGATAGAGTTGATAAGTGCAGGACTAAATAGGATACTGGGGAGGAATTTAGTACCTGATGTTGAAATTGAGCTGGAAGGGAACAGGTGGGGGGTATTTAGCCATCATGTCTATTTCTTATTCCATGTAGCTCCCTCAACTAGTTGATTCCTCCATAAGATAATTACTGAGGAGACCTCCTTATTTCTCAGATTATGAACCTGACGGTCTAGGATCTGAACTAGAACTTCTTCCTAAGAGAGGTTGTCCTTTACACCCACACTCTCTAAAGTCACTACTGAGGCCGGATAACTGATATATTTATTCAAAAACGACACATGGAATATTGGGTGCACCAATGCTAACTCCACAGGCAACTCCAGCTCATAAGCCACATTGTCAATGCGTCTCAGGATTCTGTAAGGGCCGATATACCTAGGACTGAGCTTTTTCTTTCTGAATCTCATCATCCCTTTCATAGGTGAAATTTTCAAGTATACCCAATCATCCACAGTAAACTCCAACTCCCTTCTCCTTACATCTGCGTATGATTTCTGTCAGCTTTGAGCTATTTTCAGGCGTTCTCTAATAAGTTGAACCTTCTGCATGGCCTCATGTACTGAATCAGGTTCTATCAATGTAGCTTCACCAACTTGAACCACCTTATAGGAGACCTGAACCTCCTACCATATAAGGCCTCAAACGGGGCCATCTAAATACTGGAGTGGTAATTGTTATTATATACAAACTCAATGAGAGGTAGATGATCATCCTAACTGCCCTTGAAATCGATCACGCAATCCCTCAACATATCCTCTAGAGTCTAAATAGTTAGCTCAGCTTGTCCATTTATCTGTGGGTGAAAAGCTGTGCTGAGCTTGACGTGAGTACCAAGTCCCTTCTGAAATGACTTCCAGAAGTGTGAGGTGAACTAAGTGCCCCCTATATGAGATTATAGACACGGGAACCCCTATAGTATGACTAACTCCCAGATGTACAGTCTAGCATAATCCTCTACTGAGTCTGTGGTTTTAACTGGTAGAAAATATGTCGACTTAGTCATCCGGACTACAACAACCCAAATAGAGTCATGCTTTCAGCGAGTATGAGGCAAACCTATGATGAATTCTATATTCACTTCTTCCTACTTCTAGGTAGGAATGCTGATATCCTGAGTCATACCCCCAGATATTTGATGTTCAACTTTGACATGTTGGCAGTTTGGACACTTAGCCACAAATTTTGCAATATCCTTCTTCATGCCATTCCACCAATAGATTTCCCCCAGATCATGGTATATCTTGGTGGCACCTGGGTGGATAGAGTACCTGGTGCTATGATCTTCCATTAGTACCCTCTACCTCAAGTCATCTACATCTGGAACACATAACATGCCCTGGTAATGGAGCAAAACATCTCCTCCTTTGGAGAATGCCTACACCTCTTTTCTTAGTACTTCTTCCTTCAGCTTGAATAGAATGGGATCTTCATCCTTCTTTGACTTAACCCTACTACCAGTGAGGATTTTGACCCACTCTAGATCATAACTCCACCCTCTGCTGAATCAATTAACTAGACCCCCAACTGAGACAATCTATGGATATCCAATGCCAGTTCCTTTTTACCATCTTCAACATGTACAACACTTCCTATAGACATTCTGCTGAGGGCATGAGCACTACATTGTCTTTGCCTGGGTGATACAATACACTCATGTCATAATCCTTCAATAATTCTAGCCATCTTCTCTAATGAAGATTCAAACCCTTCTGACTGAACATGTACTATAGGCTCTCGTGATTAGTGAAGACATCCACATGAACCCCATAGAGATAATGTCTGCAAATATTCAACACCAACACTACCGCTGCCAATTCAAGATCATAAGTCAAATAGTTTTTCTTATGAACCTTGAACTATTTGGAGGCGTAAGCCATGAATTTTCCATGTTGCATCAAAACACAACCAAGGACAACTGTAGAGGCATCACAGTAGATCACAAACCCGTCTGAACCTTCTGGCAGAGTCAGAACTGATGCTGTAGTGAGTCGAGTCTTCAACTCCTGAAAACTCTTCTCATATTCATCAAACTACTGAAACTTCACCTTTTATGAGTTAGCTTGGTCAAAGGGGAGGAAATGGAAGAGAACCCTTCAATAAACCATTTGTAACTGCCGACTAGACCCAAGAAACTCCTGATGTCTCTTGGAGAAGTGGGTCTTGGCTAGTCCTTAACCATCGTTATATTCTGATGACCCACTTGAATACCTTCTCTGGAGACCACATGCCTGAGGAAGGCAACTGATTTTATCAAGAATTCACACTCACCAAATTTGGCGAACAACTGTCGGTCCCTAAGAGTTTGTAAAACTATTCGCAGATGGTCTGCATGCTCATCCTTTGTTCTAGAGTAAACCAAAATGTCATCTATAAAGAAAATGACAAACATGTCTAGGTACGAATTAAATACCCTATTCATCAGGTCCATAAAAGTTGCAGGAGCTTTGGTTAGTCTAAAAGACATAGCCACGAACTCATAATGACTATACCAAGTTCTGAAGGCTGCTTTCAGAATATCATAGTCTCTGACACTAAGCAGATGGTATACCGATCTGAGATCTATCTTGGAGAAACAACTAGATTCCTTAAACTGGTCAAACAAGTCATTAATCCTTGGTAGAGCATATCTATTCTTGACCGTGATTTTTTTCAATTGATGGTAGTCGATGCATATTCTATACTATTTTTCTTTCATACAAATAGTACTAGAGCACCCCACGGAAAGATACTGGGCCTGATGAAGCCCAGATCTAGAAGGTCTTTCAGCTATTCTTTCAACTCCTTAAGCTCAGCTGGAGTCGTTCTGTAAGGAGGAATAGAGATGGGCCGAATATCTGGAAGAAGATCTATTTCGAAGTCTATTTCCCACTTAGGAGGGACTCTAGGAAGATCATTGGGAAACACATAAGGAAACTTATTCACCATTGGGACTGACTGGAGTGTTGGGTTCTCGAAACTGGAATCTTTGACCCTAACCAAGTGATAGATATACCCTTTGGCAATCATTTTCCTAGCCTTAAGGTATGAAATGAAACGACCCTTAGGTGCTAAAGTACTACCCTTCCATTCTAAGACTGGCTCGTTAAGAAACAGAAACCTAACAACCCTAGTTTTATAGTCAACTGAAGCACAATAAGAATGCAACTAGTCCATTCCAAGGATAACGTCAAAGTAGACCATGTATAGCTCTACTAGACCAACTGCGGTGACTTTACTCAACACTACGACTAGTTAATTTCTTTACACTACGCTAGCTCTAACTAACTCACCAACCAAAGTAGAAACTAAAATGGCTCTGAGAGTATTTCTTGACCTATATCAAACTGAACAACAATGTATGGTGTAACGAAGGAAAGTGTGGCTCCTGGATCTAGAAAAGAATAAACATTAGTGTTGAAAAGGTGTAACATACCAATAACCATATCAGGTGAGTTCTCCTAATCCTCTCATGAAGATAGAGCATAGAAATAATTCTAGCACTGACCACTACCTGTACCTGAAGTAGTGCCCTGCTAAGCTGAGAGACCTGTCGGGGCTGCTGACGTAGTAGACTAGGCTTTTCCCCATCCTGCTGACATGCACTCTCTCAATCTTTGACCCAACTAACACACCCAAAACAACCCTCTTTTCCTATACAGCACTCACCCCGATGATTCTTGCCACACTTAGGACATGCTGGAAAAGTACGGCTACTAGAGATATGGCTCTTGGATTAGGAGCCTGATGTTCCACCCCTCCTATCCTTACGGGGCCTGGAAGACGGAGCACTAACTGAGGAAGGTGTTGGAGACCTCTACTGCTGTTGGGGGCAATTACCACTACCTGACCTCTACTTGGAGTACTCCAATTGACCGGTTTTGGCCTGTTTACTCTCCCTCTCTATCTCCTTCAACTTTTCTTCCTCAATCTATTTTGCATAAATGATAAGGCTAGAGAGGTCTATATCTTTGATGAGCATGCCAGTCCTGCATTCCTTAAGTACCAAATCTGAGACTCCATTAACAAACTTGAGCTTGCGAGCCATCGACTCAGCAACCATTTCAGGAGCATATCTAGACAGTTAAGTGAACTTTAGTGCATAATCCTCTACTGTCATGTTGTTCTACTTCAAGTTCCTAAACTTTGAGGCCTTATCTTCCCTTAAGTCTGGAGGGAGGAATCTACCCAGGAATGTTGTAACGGATTCATCCCATTCCACTGGACCCACACTATTTTGTCTTCCCTCTTTCCATTGTTTGTACTAAATCAAAGCTACCCCTTTCAACTGGTAGGTAGCCTGGTCAACACTCTTAGTAGAGGTGACACCCATGATTTGGGTGATCTTCTGTACCTCATCCATGAACTCCTACAGGTCATTTTCTACCTTAGACCCATGAAATTTTGGGGTATTCATCCGCGTGAAATTCCAAACCCTGGTCGCAGCTACAAACCTATTGGTGTTGACTGGTACAACTACCTGTTGATTGACCTGATTGGTCATTGCCTATGCCAACATCTGAATGGCAGCCTGAAATTTTGCATGGGACACCTGGTCATTCTGAGGAGCTGCGGGAGCTGGTGGGGCTAGCCAATTAGCATTTCCGGTCCTCCTTCCATTTCCACTTTTGGGAGGCATTGTTATCTGAAAAGTGTAGAGCATGAGTTAGGAGGACGTATTAGATTCTAAAACTCTATGCACAATAAGAATCATGAATAAAGGGAATTTTCCTAAAACTGCCTCATAGCCTCCTCCTCATAAGTGTGGCGCGCATCACACTAATGAAAAGGACTCTAATTGATGTGGCTTTTAGACATCTTAGGACACTATAAACCTAAAGCTTTGATACCAAGTTTGTCACGACCCAAGTCTGCACCCGGAACGCGATACAGTACTTAAAGTCACAAGTGAGACAAGAAAACCCTGGTAAAGCATATTGTACTAAATCTATCCTGTTGAAATGATAATACAAGAGCAGAAGCTGATAAATAAATAAATAATTATGATTGAATCAATCATTAACTCTGAAAATAGTCTGAAGAAAATCTGAAAATCTAGTAGAAACTATAACTATTGTCTGAAAGCCATATAAAGAATTGATAAGTTGATGGGACAAGCCTCCAGCTAACTCTAGGTCTAAACTAAACTAGAATAAAAAATACGGATGGAAAAACTATGGTCCTCAGAAGATGACAACTCACCAAATCTATATTGCTGAGCTGATCACAAAGTGAAACTAACCACGTTGTTGGGCCTGAGAACCTGAACCTATATCATAAAAAGATATAGCATAAATGTATGCGTCAGTACTTTGAATGTACTGAGTATGACAGAAGAAACTAAAACATACATAACAATACTGAAAATCTGTAAACTATATTGACGAAACAAAAAATGACCATACTTGGAAACATAAATACTGAAAGCATCTGAATATCTAATAATACTGTAAGTACTGATAACTATCTAAATGTCATACGCAGATCTTGAAAGTTGATAGGCTGAACTAAACTGAAGACTATGACTGTACTATACTAACTTGCACTGTGGGAGTGACTATAACCGATATGTAACCACGTGAGCTAAATATGGAGTCTGATGTATATACCCCATTGGAGAAAGCCCATTGTACCTTTCCAGGGCATAGTGGCTAAGATGGGTGTATCTGGGGCCCATTTAGGCTAATAACCTACGGTGGCAATGTAGTTCTGGTAACCTGGGTATGCTAAACCCGGCCCTGCTCAGTGCTAAGTTCTACTTCCACTGGAAATCCTAATTTTGTCTAACTAGGATGATAGCTCGAAATTGATTTCCTAAGACTTAAGTGAGAACTACTTATCTGGAAGTGTTCTGAGAGTCTAAGGACCTGAAATTCACTATGCTCTAAGACTCATTAGAGCTGCTTTATCTGAAAGAATCGTAACGACCTAAAGAACAACTGATAAGTTGATAGCTGGTACTACTGAGTTTATTGAGTTTCTCAAGACTGAAAATAGTCAAATTGATTAGCTGACATTTTTGTAGAACACTAGGTATACTGAGTATTGACTGAGACTTTGATACTGAATATACCAAAAGGCTAACCTCTGATCATGTATATGTACTAACATTCATAATTTAAAAGAAATTATCCTGACCAAGCAATACTCATGTCTGGACTCTAAATCATGCAAGTCTCATTCAAAATCACGTTAAAGATTAGGGCTAAAATACATACTGCATGAAAGATACCACATCATGAATTACAACTGGTAATAATCTTGGAAAACATTGATAATTATAACAATGAAGGAATTCATAATCTGTCTGAAGAACAACCCTAGTTTCAATCTTCTAAAGGGCACGAATTAATAGTATTTTTGTAAGAATTTTTGGGACACAAGGGTAAAAGGAATTACCTTGTTTGAATCCCACATACCTGGAGTAGAAATTACTTGAGAAAGCATCTGGAAATCTGAAGAAGAGAAGAAGCCCTAGCTTTTCCTTGAACTGCTAGACTAAGTTTGCTATTTACTAACTTGGAGAGATGTGAGAAATGAGGAAGGAATGTCGACAAACCTCCCCTAAATCCCCTAAATATTAACCCCAAAAAGATGTATTTTAGGCATTAAAATAATGAAAAGTTACAAAAATTCCCCTAGGGAAAAGTTTGAAAGACTTCCCATCGGGATCCAATGACTCGTTGGGACCAATCGTTGCTCCTGGGCTTTCAAACTTCTAGTTCTGGGCTTGACCAATAGACGGGAATAATGACTCGACCAACAGATCGGAACAATGACTCGTTAGATGAGAGAACAATTCATTAGTTTCACTTGTGGTCACTGTAAGAATTTTGGACAATTTCTGAACTTCACCTAACGACTCAGTCATTTCTCCTTCTAATTACTAGATAACTCGACTCATTGTTACAACTGGAAATTTCCCATCCGACCACCCTTCCAAGACAATGACTTACTTGATGAGTCATGAAGTGGCACCATGACTCGTACCCCAACTCGTTAAGTCCCTAAGAGATCCTGACTTTTACAAATTGATGCACACACGATGGGTCAGTTAATGACTGATCGAGTCACACAACAAGTCACTCCATGACTCATTTTGTGACCTGGTGCAACTTTTCCTGATTTCTTCATTTCAGTTCTTACGTTTGATCTTAGGGACTTCTGGGGTGTTACAACTTAATACTTTCTAGGGTGAATGTGATTGTAGATTGTTGTTTTATAATAGTTTTACACCTATAATTTTGTGAGGTTGGAACCTTTAACCTTAAAAACTTCTTTAGGAGGGTTAGAGGAGCAAAAACTCCAAGAACTATATTGGAATGATCATTATAGATTTGGTCATAGTTTAGCTTGTGATTATCGAACATGACCATGAACAACAGGTAGAATGGAGTGGGTTGAGTTTTTAATTTCTTGAATTGAAGAAGTAGACTATTGCTTGGTTCTTTAATGTCTTATTTCTAGGCTTTGAACATTTGAAGGCATTGTGAAAAAGCAAAGCTCCACGGGAGTAGCTACGTATTTCAGTTATATGATCGAGGTAGGTTATGATTAATGAGGAGTTAGACTTTACTTAATGACATGTATGTGTTGTGATTTAATGAACATGATTAATTGGTCTTCGGACACTAGTTGTTCTAGAATTTTTATGGTGTAGTCCTGTTGTGAATGAACTCTGTGGTTTATACCTTATAGTTGTTATTGATGTAAATTTGAAGTGCCTTTTGATGATCAATGTGTATCTCTTATTGTCATACTGATTGACTTAATTGATGTAAGTGAACTATTTGGTGAATGTGAATTGACACCTTTAAGTGGTTATGTGAGTTGATTGATCGATAGAATATGGAATGTGAAAATGTAAGTGGACAACAAGTACTTGTACTGAATTAGTGGCTTATGTCCGTGGTGGAGTATCCGAGTGAGCGATTATGATATGAGTGACTCATGCCCAATGTGAGTATTCAGGCAAGAAGTTATGATATAAGTGGCTCGTGTCCGAGGGCAGCATCTGGACGAGCAGATGAGTGGGAGTGGGAACCACATTGATACAGTATATGAATTTCTCGGGTCCCCTATAGGTCATAACTGGAAGGGTAGAAATAAGACCCTCTGGCATGTGTATACAGATATACAATTATATGATAGACATGTTATAGACGGTTCAATACTGGTGAGAGGTCCATGTGAGATCGGTTGGTTTAGAACTAAGAACCTTATGAGACAGGGTTATGTACTTGAATTTTTTAATGTACTTATGATAGCTTGCAAATGGTTGTGTCTTACTTGATTTTCTTGTAATCTGTGAAGAATTGATGAATTAATTGTTGAGGATTATTATATGTAAACCTATAATGAGTTAATGAATTGATAGTTGAGCAGATTTGTTTATTTAGTTTATTAACAAGATCAAATTTTGCATATGAACATGTTGTTTGAATTGATAAATTCTGGTGAAATGATGAATAACTAAGGTTGTCATCGTTAGTTGAGCTACTGCGTAGAGCAGTACCGTTTTCATGGTCAAGCAACACTGTAGCAAGGCCTAAAGCAATGAGTAGGCCAACTTTCAACCATGAATTGGTTTATATTAGATGGTTTTTTGATTAATCGTTATCTATTTCAGTTGTTGTTTATTTATCTAATATGATATATACTTGTTATTATCTAAGGTCAACCTATGATGCCTACCAGTACATAGTGTTGGTACTAATGCTACTCCTGCACTTTATTTAGTGCAGACTATGATCCACGTATTTTTTCCTGACCTCATCTCTAGCATGGCAGTTGACATTTGATCTGAGGGTGAGCTGATTTCTACCCAGGCTACCGCGAACCTTTCTTATTTGATGTATTTTGGATTCCAGATATTGATTTACTTTGTTTATCTCACTGCTCTTAGACCTTGTTTAGTTGGAGTCCATTGTACAATGACTTTCAATTCTTAGGGTTGTAACAGTTAAATTCTGCATAAATTTGATTCATATTAATTTATCTGAGAGTTCTGCTATTCATATCATGAGTACACTATTTCATTATTTAGAATGAGTGGATAATTTGGATGGATTAGTTGAAAAATTAAGGTTCACCGTTCAGGGGATTAGTGTGGGTGCCAATCATGGCCACTTGGGTCATGACAAAGATGGTATCAGAGCCCTGGTTCATTGATCTGATTATACAAGGACGAGTCTAGTAGAGTCTTGTGGATCGATGCAAAGACGTATGTTACTTATCTTTGGGAGGCTACAGGATTTTAGAAAAACTCTATTCTTTCTTCCCTTCGTGCTAGTACTTGGTTCCAATTAGTATTTGGTGATCCAAATTAGTATCTAATAAATTCTTTCTTTCTCTCACAAAGGAGAGGACATGCTCCGGAGGAGTTCGAGAAGAGGCACTTGAGCCGGCTACTGGAGCCGTGGCTCGTGGTAGTGGATAGGCTAGAGGGAGAGGACGAGGTCACAGATGAAGAGAAACTCCAATCAAAGGCAAAATTCTAGCAGTTTTTCTTGCCCAGGAGAGGTCCGAGTCCCCCATCCTTTCAGAGACTCGAGAGAGAATACCAGAGGAGGTAATGATGTTGGGCATATTTACATA
>JACEIK010000743.1:339914-355616 GCA_018107945.1 Datura stramonium
CTTAGCTTCATAAAAGTACATTTTTCCTGCAAAACAACGCTAATCATGTTGGTTAGTATAAATTCACACTTTCCTACAATTTACATGAGAATGTACAAACGTTGTTAGATAAACAAGACAAAACGACGCATTTGAGTATCACTTGGGCATATAAATATGCCCAAGATCATCCAGCTTTCCCCAAGTATGACAGGAACCACCCGGGAGAATGCCTTTAGGGACGAGAGGGTTGTTTTGGGTGTGGACAGCTTTGACACCAGCTTAAGGAGTGCCCATCAGCAGGGCAAGGGAGATCACAATCAACCACATCATCAGTTCCAGCAGGCCAACACTTCAGGTACAGATGGCGGTCAGCGTCAAAATCATTTCTATGCTCTATCTTCCCGTCAGGATCAGGAGAGCACACTTGACGTAGTCACGAGTATATTACATATCTTTCATCTAGACGCGTATTCCCTCCTAGATCCAAGAGACACTCTTTCATTCGTGACTCCCTACGTAGCATTCCAGTTCTATATCAGTCTAGAGGTCCTCTCAAAACCATTCTCAGTTTCCATCCCAGTTGGCGAGTCAGTTAGAGCCAATCGGGTGTATAGAAACTGCCCAGTCTTAGTCCTGAATAAAGTCATTCCAGCTGATCTCATAGAGTTAGACATGGTCGACTTTGACCTTACTCTCGCCATGGATTGGTTACATTCCTGCTATGTCTCAATTGATTGCAGAACTAGAGTTGTAAGTTCCAATTTCCAAATGAACCAGTGTAGAATGGACAGACAGTAGTTCAGTGCCTAAGGGTAGGTTTATTTCCTACCTTAAGGCTCATAAACTCATCTCCAAAGGATGTATATATCATCTAGTTCGGGACAAGGATTCCAACTCTGAGACGCCAACCATCCAGTCAGTCCCTATGGTCAGCGAGTTCCCAGACGTATTTCCTGAGGATCTTCTCGGAGTTCCCCTTGAACGAAAAATAGACTTCGGAATAGATCTCCTCCAAGATACTCAGTCTATCTCGATCCCTCCTTACAGAATGGCTCCAGCTGAGCTTAAACAGTTGAAGGAGCAGCTAAAAGACCTTCTTGACAAGGGTTTTATCAGACCAAGCATCTCTCCTTAGGGTGCTCCAGTGCTATTCGTGCGTAAGAAAGACAGTACCCTCAGAATGTGCATAGATTACCATCAGCTGAACAAGGTCACAATTAAGAACAAGTACCCTCTGCCCAGAATAGACGATCTATTCGACCTACTTCAGGGAGCCAGTTGTTTCTCCAAGATCTATCTTAGGTCAGGGTACCATCAACTAAGGGTCAGAGAGTGTGACATATCAAAAACAACATTCAGAACTCGGTATGGTCACTACGAGTTTGTGGTAATGTCCTTTGGGCTAACAAACACCCCAGCAGCCTTCATGGACTTAATGAACAAAGTCTTCAAGTAGAATTTAGATATGTTCGACTTTGTATTTATCAACGACATTCTAGTATACTCCAGAAATGAGGAAGATCATGCCAACAACCTAAGATTATCATTACAGGCACTCAGTGACCTCTAGTTGTTCGCCAAGTTCAGCAAGTGCGAATTCTGGTTAAAGTCCGTGACATTCTTAGGTCATGTGGTCTCAGGTGAAGGGATACAAGTATATGCTCACAAGATAGCAGCAGCGAAAGATTGGCCAGACTTAAAGATTGGCCACCTCTCCTATTGAAATCAGGAGTTTCCTGGGCTTAGCTGGGTATTACCGACGTTTTCTGGAAGATTTCTCCTCTTTAGCATCTCCTCTGACTAAGTTAACTCAGAAGACTGTGAAATTTCAGTGGTCGGACGAGTGTGAGAAGAGTTTCCAGGAGTTGAAGACTCGACCCACTACTGCTCCAGTTCTGACCTTGCCGGAAGGAACAAATGGGTTGGTTATTTATTGTGATGCTTCCATAGTTGGACTCGGATGCGTCCTGATGCAGCAAGGCAAAGTGATAGCCTACGCCTCTAGATAGCTCAAGGTTCATGAGAAGAACTACTCAACTCATGACTTGGAGTTAGAGGCAGTGATGTTTGCACTAAAAATATGGAGGCACTACTTACATGGAGCTCATATGGATGTATTCACATATCATAAGAGTCTTTAATACGTGCTAAGTCAAAAGGACCTAAACCTGTGTTAGAGAAGGTGGTTGGAGTTGCTAAAAGACTATGACATGAGTGTGCTGTATCACCCGGGCAAAGCCAATGTGGTGGCTAATGCCCTAAGTTGACGGTCTATGGGGAGTGTGGTTCACATTGAGGAAGGAAAGAGGGAACTAGCGAAGGATGCTCACAGACTAGCCCAGTTAGGGGTACAGCTGGTGGAATCAGTCGAAGGTGGTGTGGTAATGCAAAGAGGATCGGATTCATCTTTGGTAGTTGAATTTAAGTCCAGTCAGGATGAAGATCCAGTTCTACTTAAACTTAAAGAAGCAGTTCTCAGGAAGGAGGTGGAGGCGTTCTAAAAAGGGGAGATAGTGTGCTCCATTACTAGTGTAGGTTGTGTGTACCGGATGTCGGTGAGTTGAGACAATAGATATTGGCTGAAGTGCACAGTTTTAGATATTCCATTCACCCTGGTGCTACTAAAATGTTCTACGACCTACGGGATATTTATTGGTGGAACGGCATGAAAAGAGGTATTGCTGAATTTGTAGCTAATTGCCCGAACTGCCAGCAAGTCAAGGTAGAACACCAGAGACCAGGAGATAGGACCCAGGATATCAGCATACCCACATGGAAGTGGGAAAAAGTAAACATGGACATCATTATGGGTCTACCTTGGACTCGTCGGCAGGATGACTCAGTCTAGGTAGTAGTAGATCGGATGACTAAGCACATTTCCTCCCAGTTAAAACCACAGATTCAGCTGAGGACTATGCCAAAATTTATATCGGGGAGCTATTCAGACTTCATGAGGTGCCATTGGCCATTATTTCAGACAGGGGTACTCAGTTCACTTCCCATTTCTGGAAGTCTTTTCAGAAGGTACTTGGCACTCAGGTCAAGCTAAGCACAACTTTTCACCCACAGACCGATGGGCAAGCTGAGCGGACTATTCAGACCCTAGAAGACATGCTAAGAGCGTGTGCGATCTATTTTAAGGGTAACTGAGATGACCATTTGCCTCTTATTGAGTTTGCGTCCAACAATAGTTACTGCTCTAGCATTCAGATGGCCCCATTTGAAGCATTATATGGGAGAAGGTGTAGATCTCCTATAGGGTTGTTCGAGGTTGGTGAAGCTACCTTGATAGGGCCAAACTCAGTTCACGAGGCAATGCAGAAAGTTCAACTCATCTGAGAAAGGTTGAAAACAACTCAGAGCCGTCAGAAATCTTATGTCGATCTGTGTAGAAGAGAGTTGGAGTTTGCAGTTGATGATTGGGTATACCTAAAAAAATTTCCCATGAAAGGGGTGATGAGGTTTAGCAAGAAGGGAAAGCTCAGTGCGAGATATGTGGGACCTTATAGAATTTTGAGGCGTATCGGCAATGTATCCTATGAGCTAGAATTACCTTTAGAACTAGCAGTTGTACACCCAGTTTTCCGTGTGTCACTTGTTAAGAAGTGCATCAGAGATCGAACCTCAGTTGTGCCATTGGACAGCATGGGAATAAAGGATAGTCTCTCGTATGAGTAGGTACCAATCCAGATCCTTGACCGTCAGGTTCGTAAGCTGAGGAATAAGGAAATAGCTCAAGTCAAGGTCTTATGGAGAAATCAGCAGGTTGAGGGAGCTATGTAGGAGGCCGAAGCAGATATGACGGTCAAATACCCAGCACTTGTTCTCTACCGACTCTGCTGTAGATTGAAATGTTAGTTTTTCCTTAAGACCTGATCTAGTTGTTGAATTCAATTCATGTGTATAAGTTTCTTTTGCAACTCTGGATATATGTATGAAAAGAAAATTCAGTTTGATTATGTATTTTGAAACAGAGGTAGTCGTTCCGACAGTTTTGGAGTTAAATGAGTAGTATTTGGAGATTTTGATTTTTATTCCCTGAGTTCTTGTGTCCTTTCTAACATTCGAGGATGAATGTTTACAAGGGGGAGATATTGTAATGCCCCAGAAACTCAAAATCTTAACCCGGGACTTAAATTAGTAAATCTAAAAAATCTACAAAAAAGCTACAGGATGACTCACCTAATAGGTCTTCGGGTGACCCAAAGACTCGTTAGGTCAGTCGTCAGAAGAAGGAGTAAGTATTGCAAAATGAGAAGCACTGTACTCAACGAGAGACTTCACGAGTCATGGTCACTAACCACGACCCGTTAAGTCACTCGTGGTCAGGCCTGGGTCGAGAAAGTTACTAGTTGGGCAGTGTACTTGATGGGTGGGACAACCAGCCATGGTCTCCTGTAACGACTCGTTATGTCCCCCGTTACCAGCCCTAGTCAGCTTTTAGGCAGTGTACCTAACAAGTTCCACCACGAGTCATCATCAGTGGCAACGACTCTTTAAGTGACTCATTCCCAAGCCTAGTATTGAATCTTCAGAAGTGAGACAGTGTGGTCCACGACTGGTGACCAGGAGTCGTGGACTATGACTCGTGAGGTCTCTCTTAGTGACCTACTGAGGCACATGGGCAGTGTGCCCGACGGGAGTGACCATTAGTCATGGTCAATTACCACGACCCATTAGGTCACCTAGCAGTTTTTCCTAGCGGATTTTCTAAGGGTTGTCTATTAATTTGCTACTTTTCTAATCCTTAAACTATGTCGTTTTGGACGTAATTTTAGACTTATTAAGGGGTTTGAACGGTTCCTCCCCTCATTACCACGTTCATTCTCTAAAAGTTATCGAAGAGTTCTTCTAGAAAACTCACAAGCAAGACTAGGGCTTCTCATCTATTGCAGCAGTTCAAGCTTCTTCTCTGGGATATTTAAGTCAGGTATGTGGTAATTCAACAAAGGAATTGTTCTTCCTTTGTGTCCCCCAAAATCTTCCCATAATTTTCCTATCAGTTTTAGCCCTGAGTTTTCAAATATGAATGAGTTGCACGTTATTCTTCGTTAATTCCACCTGGAATAATATCCATGTTGATTGTTCATATTATCTTCATCAGTTCCTAACTAAATTGCTAGTGTTGGTACAAAAGTGAATTGAAGCCCTAGATTTCTGTATGATGATTATTTGATTGTTATTTCCCACTTAGTGAATGAAGTATGATTTGGGATAAAATTCCTTGTAATCCTTATTATATATGATGAGCAAATATTCCATTGATAAGAATGATTTTAGCCTTGTCGGATGAGATTTCTTTAGTTCTTAATATTTTGCTATATTATGGAATTCCTGTGTTGTTGGAATGAGCTGAGTTCTCTATTAGCTACTTAGTAATTCAGTTCAGTAGAATATAGAACCTCTTCAAAACTATTCAGAAATTTTCAACAGATCAGTTTGTCTCCAGTATTTTCTTGAGGTGTTAGTGGTGCCTCCCAGTTATTCGAATCAGACTCAAGATTCTAATTTTTGGTCCATTAGGCGTTCATGAAATTTTAGATATATAGCTCTGACTAGCCCCAGGACCCCATTTCAGTTAACAGTTGTTCTTAGACGGTTACAACGCTTCCAAATAAGCAGCTCTGACCAGTCTATACCTAATTTTAGAATCTGGTCCGATAAGACTCTCAGGGTACTTTCAGTTATATGTCCTTGACTAGTCTTGGAACCCAGTTTTGAGTTATCAACATAGTAGTTCAATATAGGTTTTCTAGTGGGAGTAGGGCTTAGCACCGAGAGGGTCGGGGTTCCAGCGCACCCAGGTTCCTAGAACTACGTTGCCAGCATAGGTTTCAGTATTAATTGTCCTGATTGGCCCCAGACTTTTGTGATCACCCAATTCATGCCTTTATACCCTGGCAAGGTATATTGGGTCCTACCGGTGGGGTGTATACATCGGATTCCACGTCTAGCTCACGTGGTTATAAGTCGGTTATAGACTCTCCCACTAGTCTATCCAGTCCAGTTCAGAATAAGCAGTTCAGTTCAGTTCAATTCCAGTTCTATCAGTTTAACTCAGTTCGGAACAGTATCGCAGACTCAAAATCTTCAGACTTAGGGCATGTTTTGACCACAAGACAGGGTCATCTTGACCATTTCAGTATATATATATTAGTAGATTAGATTAGTTTGCTTGTTGGTCATTGCATGTCTTTTCAGTTCAGACTTTGTATTTCAGTTATGTTTTCTCCCACTTACTCAATACATTCAAAGTACTGATGCATACTTTTATGTTGTATCACTTCATGATACAGTTGTAGGTTCCCAGATTCAGCAGCGTTAGTCGCCACGATTCAGATCCTCCTCAACCGGTGTTGAAGTGTGAGTCCTCATCATTCGAGGGCCTTATATTTATTTTCTTACAGTCGGATTGCAGTTTCACTTTAGATGTAGAGTTAGCAGGGGGCCTGACCCAGTTAATTATCAGATAGAAAGGCGTTAAGACTACAGATGTTCAGTTTTCATGTTTTAAGTTTTATCTTAATTATCATAAGATGTCGTTACGTTATTATTTCAAATTTCCGTTGTGCAAGTTTTACTCAGAATACCAGTGTATGATAGACCAGGGGTTGACTTGGGTTCACTTGTGACTTCAAGTACCGTGTTACGTCCAGGGTGTAGGCTCGGGGCGTGACACTTGAGCTCTAATCTAAGATAGTCAATCCAAGACATATGATGAGAGAAAAATATGAACACCTAAAATTCGAGAGGATTTAGAGTGAAATTTATCTATGTAGGTTGTGAGATTTTAGATGAACATAATCGTCAGTCCAACACAACACCAGGATAGATCACTAATAAAATAAACCTACTATACTATGAAATCATGGGAACACGGTCCTAGTTTCTTCACATAAATTTAATAACAATATAAGCCTACTATATTATGAAATCATTGGGAACACAGTCCTAGTTTCTTCACATAAATTTGATAACAAAAAACTCTTTGATTAAAATTATTTTTTTTTCTTTTATTGCAATCCTCTTTCCGAAATATTGACTATCAGTTGATTTAATCATCATTAACATATTATTTTTGACCTATTTCCTTTGGGATCGACCCCAACCTAGTTGAGTTACTATATTTGATAGCGACCACTAATGTCATCAAGCGCACATGGTCGTCAAGTAATATAGGACTATAAAGTACCGATTTCAATCCCTCAGAGACTTGTCAGATTAATTGCTTAAGGTTAACATGTTATTGAACTATTAAAATAAACACAAGTAAAATGGAGAAATGGTTTTGGATATTATTGTACTAACATGAAAGATAAATTAAACTAATGAACAAAGATCATTTTTACAAGTGTTTGTAATTCAAATGGTGATGACAATCTAGGGTCTTGGATCTTTCGATTTCAGGTTGAGTTTTAGGACTCGATCACACTAGACTAAACTATTCTGAGATTGCTAGTTGCACTTTATGATCCCATTTCTTGCTATTCTCTAGAATATTCAAGAACTATATCATGAACCCTAACACCTATATCCTTGTGGTTGCAGCAGAAACATGACACGACAGTTGAAGATACTTGTATTCAACTGAACAGGGTTGAAGGGTATATCGCTATCCTCAACAATGAAATCAACTCTTGAACTCTTAGAACAAGATTATTGTAACCTATTATACTCTTGCTTTAACCCTCTTGAGTTCAACCAAGAGCCAACACATAATATTTGCAAGGTAATCAGGTTAACGAATAATCAATTAAAACAAGTAAGCATAAACAATCTTGAATGAAGAATTAAAGTCTATCATAAAAGAGTATTCAAATATCAACCACCAGCTATGGCCAAAACCCTAAAACATGAGTTTAGCCACTCATGTTCAAGCGAAAAACAAAAGAAATCATCATTCGAATTAACAAAAGCATAAAGTAAAGAAGAAAATGAACTTCTATCTCTATCCCTAAAGACTGCATACAAAAATAAGACTGATCGATCCCCCTAACAAAATGCCCTACATGTTATATTTATAAGCAAGGTATCAAATGATTCTTTTGCCCTTGAAAAGTTCAACTTTTAGACTTGAAATTCCGCCCTTGGCAGCTCCTGGCACACCACACCATCCAATGCACCAAGTTGTGGCTTGCATTTCCTCTGAAGTTCAGCCTCTGGCATGTTACACCAGCTATTTTGCCAAAGTGTTAGTCAAATTATACACTTCTAAGGTCTGGCGCGCTGTACCACTCACTACGCCAGAGTGTTAGAAAATCTTCCAAGTCCGAAATGTCTCTGGCGTGCCACTCCACTCATCTCACCAAGGCGTTGATCAAAATTCTTCTAAAGTAGGGCCTCTGGTACGCTGCACCAGCTTGAGTGCAATTTTCTCGAAGGGGGGTGCGTCGCACCAGCTATCTCACTAGGTCGACTTTTCTCAAATTCTTCTTTCTTCACACCTTGGGCCATTTTTGAGTCTTTTTCCATTAATTACCTGTTAAAATCATCTAAAAGTACTTGTTAGCTCATTTAACACACATCATCATAAATTCAGGCATTTCATAAGGATAATAAACTCAAAACAAGGTAAAATATGGGTAATAATATGGCAAATGGGCATAAGAATATGCCCAACATCACCACACTACAATTAAATTATTATTCATCCTCGAAGAATCCTTACTTATATGCACAAACATCTTTTTCTACCACTTGTCACCACTATCAACTCTCACTCAACTAGCACAAAGCATATAACTAAGTGGTTCATCAATTCATACAATCCACATCAGGCATACACAGAAGTTTTCACATTCGAAACTACATAACCTTTATAACTTACTCATCTTTTCAAAACATGGACAACATGATTAAGTATGAAATATGCAACACATAGTACAGTGACTCTGGCCATCTTATGCCCTCACTTATTCAGTGATATTCCTTCCCTCATATTATTAACTCAAAACTTGAAACATAATAAGCAAGACACACTCACTCTCACAAATGATATATAATACACATGCAACATACCATGGGCTTACCCCTCATGTATAATTAGACTCTTAATCACTTCAAAGAGAGTAAGATCATTAGGACTTTTCTTGTTTGCAATATCGGCTAAGGGATGGATAGGAATGATCTTCTTTAGTAGTGGCTACCATTCCTAAGAACTTTAATACATTCATTCATCTTTCTTGTCCACCATTTTTCTTAACTGCTCACCCTTTCCTTCACTAATCCTCTTTTTCTTTTCTTTTCTCATGCCCCTCTTTATACCACTTGACTTCTAGTTTCTCCTTATAAGTTAAACAAAAATAATCAACCATTAAAGATCTTTTATTTATGTTCTAGCAGCAAATAGACATGTTACTTTGTGCGGGCACCACTCTTTCTATCATCTCCTCTCTCCATTATAATTTTTTCTTTTTTTTCCTTTCCCTTAACACTTTCTACATTGGTGGACCTTCATTCTTAAATCTCAAAGTGCTTCAGACTATCTTTGGATCAAAAATTCTGAAGGTCTCACAACAAAGAAGAATATGCTTCTTTGTGGCTAAGAAGAAAATTAACACTTACGGCTCAAAGGGGTTTAACTAGGCATAGCATTAAGGAAGGTACAACAACAATGGAATAAATGGATTTTTAAAGAAACACCTTAATCATATCTCACCTCTTTAGCAACTAGCTATCCTATACACACTTAGACAAGTTCTAGATATTACATTATGTACATCACACAAGAAATCAAGCTCATCTCTCATAGTATTATGATCTTAGTCAGTTTCCTATGGCTACATATCTGCACCATCAAGTTGAATGAATTTTTTCCTTATTAAGCCCTAAAATAATTTTCTTGAGTCAACCTAAAGAACCTATGTGTCTCTTATGGAATTCTCACTTCTTATGCATTCAAGATGACCAGTTCATTACTTCTAGCTTATCTTCTAAGTAGAATATCAAGAGCACACAATCGTGATTTTTTTACTCCATCCTAAAAAATGAGAAACAAATTGTGACTAATTTCCCTTAAGACGGTCATCATCCATCCATCATCGGGAAGGGTCACTACCTCTACCACAACACTGAAACAAAAAAATTACTCTCAATTAACAAACAAAACTAAACTAGAGATGAACAATCACATAAGATCATATTCAAAGCATCAGTGTTCACAACCATACATAATACCATCTATTAAAGACTAGGGTTTAATCAATCACATGCCAACCACTAACGCAGAGAATGACAACTATTGCTACAGCCCCACTATAGATTTAGCAAAGAAAATATAAAATAGAAATCTATTTCCTCCACCCACACTTAAACAGTACACTGTCCTTGATGCACAAACAAACATATAGAGTAGGGAGAGAAAAAGAACTTCTTGGGCCTCTAAACACGTCATCATCATCAAGATTATACTCCCGATCATCATCATCTGCATTATCAAACTGTATTTCTCTTGTGGTGGGATCATCCTCATCATCATCCATATCATTAACACCATCAGTCAACACTAAGGCCTCATCATCATCTAGAGGCTCCTCAAAAGATGGTCCCACCTTGTACATCAGCATCGCACTCTCAGTGAGTGGGTACCATTTCTCCAGTATTGGCATCTCCTCATCAGTGTCAAGTCTACCTTCAATCTTCAACTACAGCTCCAGCATTCCAAATATGCGGCCTATCCAACTATCATCCCAAGCATAGCGCTCAATAGGAAAGAGAAGTGAAGTTGAAGAGTGGCTGGCTCCTTGACCTTTGTGACATCAATCATTTTTCCCACCAAGTTCCCTGCTAGGGGTAGATGAAAATCAATCTCTTCTTCCTCAATGCTAGCCTCTCTCAAGAACTAAGTCAATAAACTGCCATAGCAATACTTCCAACGGCAGTTGTCTCTGGACCTCTTCATGTTGTCTCTGAGCACTGCACCAAAGTTGATTGGGAACCCCTTCATCAATATATATACCAAACCAACTATCTCTCTAGTAATCTATGTGTTGTGTCTCCTAGGCAAGAGCACGACACATACAAGCTTGACCCAAACTCTAGCCTCCTTAGTCAAGTAGCAGAACGAGAGTGTAGAATGGGTGCCATTATGGTCCCTTTCCCAACGTGCAACTGAATTCTCATCACATAGTGTATGGTAAATATCCCATTATAGGGGATTCTCTAACAATATGAAGTACATCGACGACTCCACCATAGGTGTGCAAAGGAAAGCATTGAATGACTTAGTACTAAAGCGAACCACTTGACCCTATATCTTGATTTTAGTGCTCTCTCCAAAGGAAGTATCCCAGTTGGTGTAGAATTCTCTCACCAAAGTGAGGTGGCACTCCTCAGGCTCAGCAAACATGTATCCCAACCCCAACTCACGGACAGTGACACGGATGGTAGGAAACTCAAGTGCAAGGCACCCTCATCAATCCAGTTTTCAGGAGCATACTTTGCTTCTTTCTGTGCATTAAACTACATAAGCCCATGATCTTCCACGACTTTTGCCAAACCTCCGAGCATGAGGTTCTTTGGTTGCCGATGACTTTGACCCTTTTGTTCCCTTTCTGAGTCGCTTAAGACCTTTGTCAGTGGCTACCACTTCTTTTCCTTTATCTGCTTGGGATTCCATAGTCCTGCCAAATAACAACTAGATCTTTACAAAATTAGTTCATGAACAACAAGGCTAGCTAAGTAGGTATAAGAGATGCAAAACAACTCCACACTTAATTCGCTAGCAACTTGTGAGAATTTTTCAAATAGCGTACACAAACTTACCCCATTATCATGCCAAATCTCACCAACCCAAATTAGTCACAACTTTGCAATTTCAAGTCATCGTCATGATTTTCCTCATACCTCACTTAATTTTTCTTTTCAAGAGTGCTTCAATTTAGCCACTTCCTTCACTTCTCCATTCTTAATTCCCAATTCGTACAACCCAAATGTGCAAGTAGTCACACTAAATTCAATTAACATGACTTTTATTACTTTCCACAATGAATTAACATGAATTTTTCAACAATCCAAGATTTTCACCATTCAAGAATCACACAAACAAAGCAATTTTTCTCTCTAAGAAGTGCTCCAAATTTTCTATTTTCATGAAATTATTCAATAACCTATTCATTACCCTCTTCACACCCACAACTTAGAATCACAAAATTCAACAAAAAATAAGCAACCCAAATAAGGATATAGCAATACTATGGAAGAACACATCATATTAAATCAATGAAAACCCACATTATGAAGTTCAAGAAATCACCTAACAATGGTAATTTTGGGTGTTTCGACTTGGGAAAGAAGGATAATGGGAGCATGCATACAACATTAAATATCAAAGAGAGAAGAAAAATACTAACTTGAGTTGAGGAAGCTAACTTTACCAAGCATTTAGGAGAAGACAACAATGGGGGAGAGGGGGAGGGAGAGTTACGGCCTATGAGAGAAGAGAGAAAATTTCTGCCCTTTTTTCTTTTGACTTTAGAGAGAGAGGATGAATCGGGATTTAAAATAAAGATATGGGTCATGGATTTTATTAATTTTAGGGTCCTTGAGTCAAATTTGACCTATGGATCCAAAAAAAATTTGTCCATCAGACACCTAGCATGGCGGGCCACCCATCTTGCCACACACTTAGAAAAAAAACATTTAGGCAAGTTTGGTGTGGCGTGGTGCGCCACCCATAGAACCAACCTGATTTTTTTCTTCTGATGTTCAACACCTGGAGCTCCACGCCAGGTATCTTGCCCCAGACTTAGAATTTTTCCAGCCTCTTTTCCCCGCTCTTTCATCTAAAAATCTTTGTTCGTCTCTACAAAACAAAAAATGTTAGAAAGATGAGTTGCCTCCCAGCAAGAGCCATAGTTATAGTCTTGGAATAACATTCACGGGTTGCCTCCCGTGCAGTGCCTGATATAACGTCATGACATGACGCAAGACTTCTCATTTCTTCACTCGGGTAAGATGATTCGAACCCTGACTAGCTGTTGAATTAACTTGAAATGCCAGTTGTTCAACTGCATGCTTAGACCCTCTAGGAACCACCTTTGTGCTTATTTTAAATTCCTTATAGTGATGTGGAAACCTTGCCGCCCTGAATACATTAAAGACTGCCTCGTGGCCCTCCACCATCATTGGCATCTTGCCCGACTTTACCTTTGTCATTGCATCTACAATGGATAAGAATCCTCTTCCTGAAATGATGAAAACTTATGCATGAACTTTGTAGTCCTAGATTATGACATCCACAGGTAGGATGAATAGTCCCACTTTGATCAACACATCCTCAATGATGCCATCAAGATAATCTATGGACCTGCCGGCTAGCTGCAATGTCACTATGGTAAGGGGTGGTTCACCTAATCCCAAAGTTCTAAACAATGATGCAAGCATCAAATTAATGCTTGCACCAGATCACATAGGGATGAACCAACTTCTTTGCTCCCAATGGCCACTGAAATAGTGAATCGCTCAGGATATTTTACCTTCTTCAAAATCTTGTTCTGCACCTGAGAACTACACTCCTCCGTAAGAGCTACAGCCTCAAGTTCAGTGAACCTTCTCTTGTTTCCCACAATATCCTTCAGATACCTGGTGTATTTTGGAACCTCCTGCAATAAGTCTACCAATGGTAGATTCACATGTATCTTTTTTAACACATCAAGAAACTTTTTACAGGCTACGTCCTTCTTCTATTTTTTGAATATATGTGGGAATGGAGAAGGTGGTCTAGCTTCCACCACTTTCTAATGTGAGCTACTTGACTCACCAACCTCGTGTTTAGACATCACAATATGCTCTGACTCTATTTTGTTATCTCTGGGTATCACTTCACCCAACTCCTCTCCACTACACAATTAGATTGCACTGACATTCTCCTTGGGGTTCTTCTCAGTATTGCTTGGAAGTGTCCCTTGCGGTCTGTTTGTTTTATGAAGGGTCAATTTCCCTATTTTCCTTTCCAACTAGTTGATAGACTTCTGCAACTCATTAACCACCTGAGTCTTCTAAACATCTACTGCTTCATAGTGTCGTCTAAAGAACTATCATGCTAATGGGCCTGAGGTCTCTGGAAGTTGTTCGGGGGTCTCTGAAAGTTTTCATTTCCTCCCCAGGAGGGATTTGCTTCATTTCTATACCCCTGATTGTAACCACTTCCTGCAAAATATCCATCACGACTTTTTTGACACACAAAATAAATAGACTCTGGGTTAGTGGACAACCTGAGTATGCAAGGCCTTCTCCACACACCTCACATGATGGCGGTGGAGTTTGAACTTGTTGAACCAGATGAACTTGGCTGGAATATGGTGTGTTCACTATCTTGCTGATCACATTTACCATCTGACTAATGTCTGCCCTGATTGCTGTGACACCATCAACCTCAAGATTTCCTGGGACCTTGGATGATGTAAAGCCTCAGCCCGAATCCTGATAATCCTGGCTCCCAGCTGATATGAATTCAACAAAGCCTCTATCTCATTATAGCTTTTGGAGAAGATTTTCTCCTGTGATGTAGCATCTAGTAAGATCTTAGACTCTATCTTCATCCCTTTTATGAAGTTGTGTCCAATAATCTCCTTCGGCTGCATATGGTGTGGGCAATCTCTTAAGTATCCCATGTATCTTTCCCAAGCCTGAGCTGGGGTCTCGCCATCTGTCTGCGTGATCCTCTTAACTTCTTCGTTCTCCTCGATGAGAAAAACCTTTTTATAAACTTGTTGGAAAGAGCCTCCCATATAGTAATGGACCCAGCTGGTTCATTCTGAAGCCACTCTTTTGTTTCACCAATTAATGAGAACGGGAATATAATGAGTTTCAGATATTCGTCTAACACATTTTGATAGTGAAAGTTCTCTCTAAGCTTCATGAACGTCATCAAATGTATGTGGGGATCCTCGTGCGGCTTGCCTTGATATTGACAAGTATTTTGAACCAACCACATGGTTCCCTCCTTTAACTCAAAATTTCAAAAGATGTCCTACTTAATGATTGCTTTAGAAGCATTCTCCAAGTTTAGCCGAGCAAAATTGAGCACTAGAATCCTTTCCTGGTTGTTGCCATGTGCTTGCTCATGGTTTTCTACCATAGCTAACTTCAAAAAGTTCTCTCGATATTTGGATCAAATTGAGCCAATAGTGGTCCCTAACTTCTAGTAGCTAGCATACACTAAGAAAACACCACTTGAATTCTTAACGACCAAAAAAATGTAAAATGCGAATAGCGGAATAAAAATCCTAACCTACAAACAATTAATCAATCTTCAAGTCCCCGACAACAGTGCCAAAAACTGATGTCACCAAGCGCACGCAACCGCACGTGGTCATCAAGTAATATAGGATGGTGAAATCACAATATTAATC
Source organism: Datura stramonium (assembly GCA_018107945.1). NCBI lineage: Eukaryota > Viridiplantae > Streptophyta > Magnoliopsida > Solanales > Solanaceae > Datura > Datura stramonium. Next base: position 355,250 of record JACEIK010000743.1, read on the forward strand.
CGTCAGAGAATTGTCAGAATAATTGCTTAATGTTAATATTTTATTAGACTATTCAAATAAACACAAGTACAATGGGAAATGGTTTTGGAGATTATTCTACTAACATGAAAGATAAATTAAACTAATGAATAAAGATCATTTTTACAAGTGTTTGTAATTCAAATGATGATGAAAATCTAGGGTCTTGGCTCTTTTGCTTTCAGGTTGAGTTTTGGGACTCGATTACACTAGACTAAACTTTTCAAAGATTGCTAGTTGCAAGATACGATCCCATTTCTTGCTATTCTCCCGAATATCCAAGAACTATCTCATGAATACTAACACCTATATCCCTATGGTTGCAGGAGAAACATGATATAATGGTTGC
>JACEIK010000744.1:0-11453 GCA_018107945.1 Datura stramonium
AAGTTATTCTCGTCGTATAGTGATACGACCTATGTTTTAACGTGGATAATGATTTCACATGTTGTAATTGGTTGTTGCTAGCATATGAGGATCAGATATGTTGTGATTAGCTGCACTCAATAGACTACAGTTATGTATGTTGTGGTTAGCTGCTAGAAAATGTATAAGGACTATATTGCAGTATCCCTTGTTGGAAAAGAACATGTTAAGTGTGACATACGCCAGAAGTGTCATAGAAACTCCTTTGTTCTCCAGTTCAACATGTTAGTAAAATTAGATGTTATATTGTCAGGCGTAGACCCTAGAAGCTCATAGATAGTTATTAGGCCTGAGTTAGTAAGTTCAATAGCATAGGGGCAGTTCGGCGATATAGCCACTAGTTTGGCGTCTGTATTGTTAGGCCATTGGCGTACCTTTACGCCCCAGAGCCAGAAATTTAGATAGAAAGACCATATTTTAGAGTCAGCAGCCTAGGGTTGTCTAGTGAACTGAGTGACAGCCTGCCATCTAGTTAGCTATTACCAGCGATTGTCAGTCCCAATCGGCTTAGTAGTTGTCATACAGGTTGGCCAGGAAGCAACCTAGTCATCCAGGTCAAATAGACCCGTGGGTACCCTAAGGAAGGGGACCTTATTAGCAGCTAGAGGTAGGGCCAGCGCCCCAACCTGTGCTTATAAGATACGCAGGTCCAGATCGCTGTAAGTGGCTAGATCTATATAAACTTGTCTATAATGTTAGGAATCGCCCAGAAAAGTCATATAAGATCTGAGCAGACCAAGATAAGGTCTAAAGGACTAGCACCATGTTAGTACAGTACTACCCTCAGGCTAAGAATGCCAGTAAACTGCCTGTGGAGGATTAGGGGCCGACAGCTCAAAAGCATGTTCGGTCAGTAACAACCCTACAATCGTTATAAGCAAAGGAACTAAGTAATTGGTCATCTGCGACCCTACAATTGTTTATGAGTTATAGTTGTCCGAGTAGGACATTCAGAGTATTGTTAGGACACTCCAGATCTCGCCCTATTCAGTCTAGACCATTAGAGATCATGATCGCTACCATGATCCTCTGATCAAATACAAGTGCACGGGGTGTGCTTGCCAACAGTCTTACAGACCATTCTAGGGGCGAGCAACAATAGCATTAGGCCAAGAAGGCCAGATACGCCTATGAGTGCTAGATTAAGATTTCAGTATAACACCTCGGTTGGGGTTGTCCTCACTTAGAAGCCTTCCATGACCACCCCAGGGTTACTAGCTGTGTCGTCGCCCTCCAGAGGCTAGATGACGTCGCTCCAAGGAGCGGTATATCATCCGCGAGGGACGAAGATGAGGTCAAAGGACCTTATACTGTCCATTCCATGGCTAGACTATGTTATGCCGTATCGGCACCACACCCCCATCGAGCCTGGTGCCCAGAGTGCAGATATCAGGAGTCCACCGAACTCAGACATAGCTACAGATCAGGAGCTGAGTGGGCTCAGTTGCAGACCTAGGGGACTGGTAAGTTGGCTATAACACCAGTAGAGTCATAGAAACCTGGTTAGGGGTATATAAATTGAAGTGTGCTTGCTAAGACTTTTGGGGGCCTAAGCGAGTTAGTCTGTATTGATTGTACCTTCCAGGCTTATGGGGGCCCGGTTAGGTTCTTGATTGTATTTTTGTCTGCTAGCTATAGCTTATGATTATATGATTGTGCATTCGTAGCTCATGTACGTGTAGTGTTTTGTTAGATTCAAATTACGAATAATCCAGCTTACAAGTTAAGTCTTCTGCCCCTCTTTTCTACTTACTTTTAGTTTTTGAAAATTTCCATTCAGCTTTTATGACTGCCTTACATATTCGGTACATATTGTACTGACGCCCAATTATGGGGCGCTGCATTACTTGCCTCCAGGTTTAGACAAACAGAGTTCATGGTCTTCAGTAGTAGTTGTTCAGAATCTGCAGTGGGGCCAGCTCCTTTCATTCGGAGTTACCAGGTTGTAGAGATTTCAGTATTTCAGTTGTATAGCATTTTGGGTAGGTCGGGGCCCTCTCCCAACCACTATTTGGAATTCTTAGAGGCTTGTAGACTACATTCATCAGTCAGTTAGTTGTATGTTAGCCATGTGGGGCCTTAATCAGTTATGCTTCGTATGTTGGCCGTGTGGGGCCTAGTATAGTAGCTTGTCTTCATTTCTGTTATAACTAGACATCTTGGTGGTCTTGTCAGCCTGCATAGGATCCCTTCTATTGCCTGTTGTTGGTTAGCTGTTTAATTTACAGGTGGCTATACGGCCTTGTCAGGCGGGGGCTGTGTTTACAGCCGATATATAGCTCGTTGTTTTTTTGAATTGAGTCGCAGGCATGCACTAGACGTGCATAAGTCAGCCAGGTCAGTCAGATCCCAGTGTGGCACTAGGTGCCAGTCATGCCTCCCAAGGTGGAGCACAACATAAGTACCAAAAATTGGGACACAAGGATGGAAGGAGATCCTTGTTGAAGTCCCATATACCTGAATAGGAGAAATCCCTACTTGAATTCAACCCTTGAAGCCCTTGAGGAACCCTATTGAATCCTTAGTCTTGAGAGAGGGGAGGAAGAAGAGTTTAAGGGAATATTTTGAGGGAATGAGGGATTAGACTAATAGAAACCCTTGAAAACATCCCTTCTAATACTCAAAACGACACCATTTAGGAACTGGAAGCATAGAACTTTACCAAAATACCCCTAAAATTAAGCTTTAAAATCTGCCCGTCAGTGACCACGACCCTCACCACGAGTCATTGGTCTTCACCACGACTCGAGGTGACCATCCGTTTGCCACTGGAGAAGTGATTTCTCAGTTTCTGCTTCCTCAACCAACAACCAACAAAACGAGTCGTTACTTCATCCAACGACCCGTCATCACCTTCCGTCGTCATCACTGGTCCAACCTTCAATTTTCTTCCAAAGACCGATACGATAGGTCGTTGCTCCATCTAACGGCTCGTTGTCTCTGTACGTCGTTACTGACTCAGAACACTGAACTCCAACTAACAACTCTTCATGACGACCCGTTACAGCAACCAACGGGTCGTCACCTGGCTCGTCGCCTCTAAGAGGCCTGGTCTGCCTGCTCATCACGGTTACAACTGATGAGTCGTTGTTTCCCATGATAACTCGCGCTATCCTCTCATGGTATCAAAACCCTTTTGAACTATTTCTGAAACCCTTCCCACGTCTCCCTCTAACGGGTCGTTGGACGAGTCGTTTTGAGGCAATTTCTGCTGGTTTTTCTGCTGAACTCCATCTAATTCGGGGGTTTGATCTCAGGAACTTTGTGGGTGTTACATATTTATGGCCTTGTCGACCTTTGTTTATATTTAATTATTTCCTACTCGACCTTATTGTCATTCTCTTCTAGCTGTGCAGTGGCCTTACGACCTTATTCTATTCTTCAGTATTGATGTGTGACCTTGCTGGACCAGAGTTATTTGTCATTTAGTAGTGTTGCATGGTGACCTTATTGGCCCAATCGCTTTCTTTTAATTGAGTTTTAGCTCGATCCAGTAAAACATCGGGGGTCAATTGCGTCTCCCCAAATTTGAGGCATGACATTATCCTTCAATAAAGATACTTTCTTTAAATCTAAATTATTAATACCAATCATATCATCCACAATCTTCTTTTAATTGTTCCTTTCACGGTGAATGATATCCAATGAAACTTTTTGAATATGGATCATTATTGACACACGAGGTGAAAGCTCTTGGTCAAGCCATTCCCAATAACCACAAGAACTTAACTCAGTGTCAGTACATATAATTTATAGAATCAACGACCAACATTCTTAGGAGTCATACCAGCAAAATGGTTGCCAATCAATCTGCAATTACAGGTACAAGAGTAACCTTGGTGACAAGAAAAGACAGAAGAAGATGCCAACATCATAACAAAAAAAATAAACAAATGGAAATTTCCAAACGGAGAAAAACTAAAAAAACATCAATTTTCAAAAATGATAGATGGTGAAATTCGCAAAAGCAGAACAGTAATAATAAAACGTTGACGTTATTTTTAAAAGAAGAGAGAATGTTCTTTTATTTAAAATGAATATAGATCTTTTAGTCGGATATCTGTTTATGAGTTAAATTTATTAATTTACGAATATTTTAAAATAAGTCAATAAAAAGATGTTACGCAATTAAAAATTATAGATATAATTTATTAGATCTGAGCCGTTAGGAATAAGGATATTGATGAACTAAAAATTAATATCGGATATATTTTTAGTTCAATAAGTGAATGGAGGGAAATGGTATAGCAATTTTAATAGTTTAGGGATGGTTTTGACATTTTGAGTCTTACTAATAGAAACAAGGGGCGTTAAATAACGCAACAGAAGCATTTGGGGAAGAAAAAGGAAATACCAAAGAATATTGGGACCGTTTTAACATATTACTCAAATTACTGCCTCTTTTCGAATAATACCCTGACAAAAGGGGGGGAAAGCGCGCGAAAGTTGATAAATCAAGTAAAAGGGCAGATGGAAAATAGAGACTGACAGAAACTGGAAGCAGCAGCAATGGCGGGCGAGGGTTTCGACGAAGAGTGGGACGCAGATTTCGTCGACCAGCTTGTCCAAGCTGAAGAGCATGCCTTGTCCATGGCCACTCAGAAATCTCTTCCACCTCCTCCGCCACCGCCGGAGCAGAAATCATATCCGGAGGTGTCCTACGTCGAGGTTAGCCATTCGCCTCCGTGGGATATGTCTCAGAGAGTTCCAGAATTCCCTAAAGGTTTCAATCTGTCATCCGATGTCGACGGTTTCTCCGCTGCCGCTGACCACTCCGCTCTCCCTACTCGCGGGTCCCACAATGCCAAAGACCAAGAAATTGATAGTTTGAAGGTTAGAAAGTGCTAATATGTAATTAATATTAATATGAATAAATGAAGTAGTCATTCTCTGACTGATTGGCTGCGCACCAGACTACTTTTGCGTGCCCATTTTTGTATTTTAGAATGTTCTTTGAATGGATTGGTTCAGTACTCATCTTTTCTCTAAATTTGTTATTGCTTTTCTGTTTTTTTTTTTAAATTGCAGAGGGAGCTTGATAGAATTTCAGAGCAGCGGAATCGTCTGGTATGTCATATACCCTACCCACCAAGCTCTACATGTATGCTGTATAAAATTTGAATTTATGAAGTTCCAGAGTTAAAATTGTCTTTATAAGGTTTCTATATGATTTTAGAGGTATTAGAGCATTGGATAGCAGTTTGAGTTGATTCTGATCACTAATCGAGTTGCAGTCCCCCGCATTTTGTTGTACTATTTGCTCAGCTGATTCCATTGGGATTATGTCTGATTCATCTCACTTGACTTAGCATACTTTACACTGGTTTACCTTGATGGATAACCCTTATTTGCATGACATTGTTATTGAGTAGATGCTGAATACATAGTGTAGTGGTTTTATGACTTACACTGTCTTCAATACATTTCTGATGAAAATTCTCAGTAGATAATGATCTTTTGCATTGCTTCAGGAGCAAGAGTGCATTAAGCTCAGAAAGGAAAGAGATAAGAAAGAGAAGGGACTCAAGTTTGCTCCTCTGAAGATTGTGAACTTGTAAGTGCCTAGTAAAATTTGTGTTTGACAGGTAGTTGCAGGAAACTTTGATTGTGGTGCTCTTCTTCTAGGGAAAACGTATATCTTTTGCATAATAAAAGTTTACCAGAATAATTCTTGATTAAGGTGCATAGCACATAGGATAATAAGGTGATAGCCTGATCTGAGAAGAAATAAATAGACATTTTTAAGTAACTATAATCTGCACTAGATTCCTTTTATTCCCCTCTGTCAAATTTGCATGCAAAATCTTATAAGTACTCCTTAGCCTACATTAGTCATAATGTTATTGCTTGCAACTATCCTTTTAGTCTCATTTTTGTTACAAGTTATGTTATCTTTTTGGTTGTTCCTATTTCACTTTGACTACTACTACTACAACAATATGTGTAATCCCAGAAGTGAGGTCTTGAGAGGGTAGGATGTACGCAGACCTTACCCCTACATTTGTTGGGGTAGAGAGGTTGTCTCTAGTTGACTCTCGGCTGCTCAAAAGAAATGTTATCGAAGCAGGATTACAACAATAATATGACAGTAAAATAGCAAGATACAAAGCAAATAAGGCAACATGTTGTGCTACACATTGGAGAATGAGAGACTATGTGACTAGTAAATTACCCCTACCTCATGTAAAGTGCGACAACACTCGGCCGCTTACTATCCTTCTGCCCAAATCCTCGACCCCCAAACCTTCCTAACTAGAGTTATTGTCCTCAATAAGTTGACGTTGTGTCATGTGCTATCTAATCACCTCTACCGTTCTTTTTTGGCCTACCTTTGCCTCTCCTAACTCTTGATACCGCCAAACTCTCACACCTCCTTACTGGCTCATTTGTTCACCTTCTTTTCACATGCTCGAACCATCCTGGTCTCGCTTCCTCATCTTTAGTTAATCTGCACTATTGAGATAATATCTAAACGGAGGTGAATTCAAACTATGAAAAAAGCTAGTTTTAATAACTTCTATAATTTCGTAAAATGAAAAATTTTCATTTCTTCTCCCCCTTTTGTCCTACAAAAGAACCTCTTTTCCTTTTGACATTATTCCAATCTCTTTACCACATTGACGTGGCATGTGACAAAGAAGTGTAATAGATATATTTCAGGGGGTGGAGATTTACATATTATCTCCAAATTTTAATTTAACAATGAAGATGCTAAGAGCAAAGTACAAGGAAACATACACATCAGGGGCCCAATAGATCTTGAAAATAGAATGTAAAAAGTTTTAAATTTCCTTTAAGAATGTTTTAGAAGAAAAGATAACAAATTTATTTATCAGAGTTAGTAATTTCTTTCTCTAAGGTTCTTTTGAATCAAATTGGTACAAAGATAACTTTTTTTAAACAAACCATATTAACACATGTAGAACTAGTTGACAATTTGAGGGGCAAACCTTTTGCAACTATGCTGGTCCTTTTTAAAATTTCCGTAAAAATGCATATATTCTGTGTTTAGGGAGGAACTTTGTGATGCAACATCATGTTCTTTCTCATGCTTTTTGGTGAAACTTTTAACTTCTCAGTTGGACAGTTAAATGGAAATAGAAGAATTTTAGTGAAGATTGCTTCTTTCAGTGTGTAAAAGTTAAAGACGTCATAACATTAAAGAAGTTCTTATCTTTGTGAATGTGCTTTTTTTGAGTTACATGTTTGATTGCTAATTTCCTTATCCATTTAATTTGACTTTTGTGCATCTATGTTTTTTCTGGAATGAGAATGATTAGGTTTTAAGGTTTTAACTGTCATGATTTGCTTGCACTGCAAATGGGGTTAATGTCATGTTAAATTACGGTCTCCTCTGTGTTTACAGTAATACAGATTCGGGTATCAACATCCAAGGAGACCAAATAAAATCCATAGAGTTCCAAAACACACGCTCTATGAATGACCATATTGGCTCTAGCACCAAAATCGGTTAGTTCAAACTGGGATGTGGAAATAAAATCAATATGATCCCTGAAAATAAGTTCCTTCCTGATCTGCTCAACCATTCTTCCTTGCATACTGAATCACAGGTACAATATCCTCTAAGGATGTCGGGGTCCAGACTGAAAGGCACGATGAATCTGTCAGTTTAACAGCTGGAAACAATTTATCTGATACTTTTTGCCGTAGAAACAAGTTGTTGGATGCATGGAACTCGTCTAGTGGCCAAAGATTAGGAAGGCTTCTCATTTCGAAGTTGTACGCGATGTGTGAAGTTGATTTCCGTGTCCTTTCTGGGTACCTGAACATGAGTTTGCCCTTAAGGACAAGTATGGAGTCAAATATTTCTTTGAAGGATAATCTGCAGTATACTCATTCTGGTGAGAGTGCAAAAGTGTCTCATCTTTTCTCTGTATTGACAAAGGTATATCCATTAAGTGATATCTCTTTTCACTTTGACTACACTTCACCTTCAGGTTCTTGTTTCTGATTAGTTTGCTTCTCTAGATGTGCATAATAGCAATCATTAACCAGGCCATCTCTCTCTCCCAATGTCTTGGATTGTTCTTTTGTATGAATTGGTGTTCCTTATATCTGTTGTTCATTCACTATTTACCTTCAACTCAACAAGGATAAATGAAGTTAAATGACCGGGATTTTAGATTTTTCCTATTTTCACTTGATTGAACTCTTCACCTCATATTCGCTTGACACTTGCTTTCGTCATGCATTTAAATTAAAGCCAATCACTCTCTTAAGTGACAACTAAATGATGCTATTGTGTTGGGTTGTGTGTAGGAGTGAAAACTAATAAAGACTTTCATGATAAAATTGAAATTGTTTCTATCAAGTGTTCCTCTAAAACATTAAAGCGAAAGTATAAATGACTAAATGAGTTAAAATTGTTTTTACATTTCAAATATGAAGTTCCAGTAAATTTGACCTGGATGTGTCAAGTCATATTCACCAATTCTGGTTTTAGTGACAATTCAAATCATTTACCCTTCCATATTGCAATATTATGTGGCACTTTGGTTAGTTTTGAACTCACTAGTTTAACGTATTTGAGTTACAAAGATTAAAAAACAAGTTTGTCTCATATCAATTTTGTTCTTTCTTTTTATTTATTCTAGTATACTTTCTTGGAATCTTGCAGAAAAACTTCTTATAAATTCCTTTTCTGATGTGGGAAAAAAGGAAGAGTACCAATTAACATTTGAAGTGAGTATTATTCTCATAATGTACATATAAAATATTAGTAACAATAACAAGTATTGTTCAATCCCTAACTAGTTGGGGTTTTCTATGTGAATCCGCGCTATCCATTTCACTTTATTTGGACCCGTTTCCATTATGCAATAAATTGGTGTTCACGTACAGAAGAGGGTCTTTCCATTCTCTACTGACAAATTTCTTAACAACTAAAGACTTACTATATACAAGAGTACCGACCTGATTAAGCCTTAAACCCTTTTTTCGATAATGGTAACATATTATTCATCAGCACAAAGTTAGTGCTGGTCTCTGTAGGACAGAGTAAAAAGCCTATGTACATTTCACAAGGCTTCCAAAAAGTCTAGTATGGAGTCAGCCTCCTCTATACAAAATTCTTTACACCAAAAATGCAAGTTCAAAATACAATTCATCTTAACTTTCTGTATTAAGTTGCTCTTATTTTCAAAGCATCTGGTATTCCTTTCCCTCCAAATGGTCCACCAAATACAAGCAGGAATAGCCCTCCACCATTTCTTCTGTCTGACATTTCTACCTGCTTGGTCCCAAGCAATCAAGAGTTCAAAAGTGTTTCGAGGCATAACCACCTTTGAGGTTTGCTAGAGTCAAAAAAATCTGTCAGAACTGGAAGTATAACCAAAGTGGATGAAAAGATGGCTGCTGTTTACTTCAGGGTATTTGCATAAGAAACATCTAGAGCTCAGCTGCAATCCCCTTTTCTGAAGTTTCTCATGAGTAAGGAAGGCCTTTCTAGCTACCAGCCAAGAGAAACAGTTTACTTTGAAAGGGGCTTTGACCTTCCAGATCTGCTTTCAATTAAGCCTTAAGAGTGAATCCTCTAATTGGGGTTAACTATGTGAATCCTCACTATCATTTTTGCTCCACTTGAACTTGTCTCGTTCCAATATTCAATAGTTTAAGATTCTCTAACATAAGAGTTTTTTTTGCATCTTTTACTGACATACAAATCTCTAAACAGACTCTTAGTAAAAATTGGACCTAATGTAAGCGTACCTGACTAAGTCTTAATCCTCACTATTATCGCCTATATGGATCTTTTGCTTCCATTATGTTATATTTTTCTCTAAGTTTGCATAAATTCCAAGAAATTACAATAAACTGAGATAGATAAAGGCTTTTTGTTACCTTTACTTCATTAAAAAGAAGCTTTTCCTACACTTGATCTGCACCACGTTTCTTTATTTTGCAAATACTATGCATGGCTTGTTTACCTTGTTCTGTATTAGACTCTTAGTAGGGTCGAACTCATAATTTGTGGTCTTGTTTGTTTCTTGTAGATTAATGATGAAATGGTGAGATTCGAAGATTTGTTAGATGCATTGGTTGGTCTTTGCAGACTTAAAAATGTGCGATTGTAAGCTTAGATATTTATCATTTTTCCTTCTGTTTTAGTTGTTAATGTGGACATTTCTGAACATGTAATATTTTTTACTGGCAATATCCATTTCTCTCAGTAGAGTGTCCAGATTAATAGTGCAGCCTTTTGTAATAAGAGCAAAATATAGCTTTTTGAATGGTAAATATGGCTTCCAGCATTGTCTTTGTGCTGATGGTATATGATATTGTTACCATTCTCGAAGAAAGAAAGTATCCAGGCCTGTAAAGCTGTATCCATCTCATATTCCTGGAAAGAAAAGGGAAAGTTGAGAAATCTGGTATCTTACTAAGTACTGTCATGAACTTTGGATTTAGGAATTATCGATTAAAGGCCAACAGTTTTAGCAATGATTTTCTTCTCAAAAAAGTTTTAGCAATGATTTTGAAAATCGTTTTTCAATATACACAGTTTCCTAATGAACTTAAAAAGTGAAAAACCTTAGTTTAATTTGTGAAAATTTTGTCAATATTTTCGAAAATCTTAATAGCACGTGACCTGATCCTTAGCGTATTAGGTGTGTGAAATCTATCCCGACTTTCAAGTAGCCCTTGATTGAGTCGCGTGGGGTCTGCTTTGTTCATAAAAATCATCANACGTGACCTGATCCTTAGCGTATTAGGTGTGTGAAATCTATCCCGACTTTCAAGTAGCCCTTGATTGAGGATGAACCCCAAATCCATACTTTCCGGTACTATGCCTATTTCCTTTTTTTCTTTCAAGTGAAAGATAAGGACATCCTTGTTGGGCCCACTTTTCTCATTGAAATATGCCTTGCACACCTATTATACCAGTTTGCATCAATTGGCAGGCTGGTCCGTGGGAGTTCACCTTCTTTGTTCTACCACTTAGGTTCTAATCATCATTATACACCTCTCTATGCAACTGATACATACCGACAGAACCCTCATCTCCACAGGAGGATAGATAGCGTGATTTGGGTGAGATCCATGGTAAATCCAATTTTTGATTCATTCATGAGATCCCACCCACCATGAAGATCCTCATCCCGTCTTCCATAAATAAGTTATAACTTGATAATCTAGAATTGAGGTTCAAGCCCTTCTCAAAATCACCCAAAATTTCCACATAACAAGTGGCCCGTGGCAAGATCAAGAGAGTACCTAGGAAATCAGAGTAGGATAGGGGGTGACTGATTGGCCAGGAAGCAGAAAACTATGCAAACAACAAAAATCCCAAGAATAAGGGAAGTATATAAATATAAGTATGCATTAAATACTAAAGTTTTCCATATATTACCTTATCAAAAATTATTAATTACTAAGGTTTTCCTGAATAAAAG
>JACEIK010000744.1:30027-40345 GCA_018107945.1 Datura stramonium
AGATTTATTATTATATAATAATTATTTTGATATGATCACATCATTATTTTATTTTTTTATTTTGTATTTGTTTATTATCTAACTAGTCTCTAATCACGTGCGTCGCACGCAGGGGTGGATTTAGAAAAATTTCAGGGGTGTCACGTGACACTGCTTTGTCAAAATTTTTTACTAGACATGTATGTAAAATTAAAACTCAAAAGCAAACATAAAGAATATATTGTGTAAAGTGACATTCCTAGACACAAATGATTGTGTAGCTCAATTGGTTAGGTGTTTCAAACTTTTAGTTGAGGATGTGAGTTCAAATCTTTATAGCTTTTTTTATTATTCCTTATTTTAAAAAGCGACACTGCTGCCACTGATTGCGCGTGTATTCCAGATCAATGGATATATTAAACATTTTATAAATGATTACATAGCATAAACAAAAAAAACCTTAAGAAAGTGCGAGCTCAAAATAATATTAAAATATTATCTCATTTTGTTGTATTTTAATTAAATACAATAATATTAAAACAACATCAAATAATAATNATTATTAATTTTCTTATCTTATCCATCAATGAACAACTTAAAACGGATATTTAAATAAACTAGATGGCCCATGTCCGTACTGAGCACTGTCCCTTTTTTTCAAATATTGTTAAATTGAAGCAATTAGATGTTTTAGAAAAAATTTACCAACATGCTTCATATTGTGCGAGAACAAAGTGGAACTATTATATTGATAAGATTTGCTAGAAAGATCAAAGTTATCAAATTATTACAATAGGTGTGAAGTGCAACAACTGAAGTAGGCAGCACATGTTGCCTCTGGACATGAGTGTCAACTAAGAAATAAAAAGAACAATCGAGTGTTAGATAATACTGCTATTGCCGGGAGGGAGTATTTAAAACTAGAGTTAAATAGGATTTCATGGCACAAGATTTGATGGTCTAGATACGCATGTCTCAAAGATATTGAACGCACTTTTTACCTCTTCATACAAACTAAATTTCCGAGAAATTCAAAAGTAGACTTACCATGGTACATTTCATCTGGGAATCAGAGACTAATAAGTTATTGTAAGCTTAATAATGATAGAAATTTGGATATGTTGAGTAGAATGTATTCAGATCTATAAAATTTGATGCTTAAAATTTTAAAGCATCTGTAGATGCATAAACAAGAAAATGATGGCCCAATTCTTTTAAAGCAAAAGCTAGAGTCCAATAATTACACCACTATGAGGGATTATTAACTTGAAATAAAACTAAATATATGATTCATTAAAAAAGAGAAATTAGAGAAAGAAAAATGATTATAGTGCAAAGTACAACATTAAGAGATCATGGTTACTTATTAATATTGATTGTCCATATTCTTCGGGTGTATGAAAAGTATAATGTAATTTACAACCTTAGATCAAGGCCAGTTTATCGAAGAAATTCTAATGACCGGCTAAATTTACCTTGCTAGTACTCCATGGGAGAAGGTATCTAAAAGCTACACTAAAATAAAAGCAAAAAGAGAGGGCAACACTTTCTATAGTTCATTTCATTCTACTAAGACTTTAAATCTTAAAATCATTACTGATGTAATCATGCAATGTTTAGCTTTTTAGGCGGAACTACTATATTAATATTGAAAATAGAGAGCCTTCTAGAATTTCTTTATTCCTCTGCACAATATTACACCTTGATGGGTAGCTAATAATTTTTTTTATAAGGAAACACTCAAGAAACTAAATAGCAGATAAGAGCTTACTGGTTAAGACAATTACATCAAACAATTAATCCATCTATCACACATCCTGAATAGTGATAACAATATTGTGGATATGTGCACGAGAAATTTATTATGTATACGTTTGTTTCTTTTACTTACTCTGACCGGCTTTTTTTCCATAACTTGTTGGCTTGTTCATGATTCTTGATGGTTTTTAACTGTCAAAGTGATACAAAAAACTGTAATAGGTCTATGAAATGTAAAATTAGTAAATTTATTATAGTCTGAAGAAATAGCTAAGACATATAGCATAAATCACAACTTTATGAAATCAAAGAGAGAAAGACATACTTAACTGAGTTACCTGAATTCAAAAGATCAAAAAGAAAGAAGTCGTTTCGGAAGTATCACCTAGTATATTGGAGTAGCGTATCCAATCAAGAAAAAGTGATAAATGAAAAAACAAAGAGAGTTGAAGGGTAAGCAGATCATATTTAGATTATATGTGGTGAAAGTAGAAGAAGAAAGATTATTTTTTTTTGCTAATGAAATTTTGATAGTGACAAATGTTGATAATAGACAGATTGCCTAAATATATGACTGAGTAAATTTTCATAGGATATAACATTTTAACAATTTTATGGACTTACTGTTGAAGAAGATTTTGCAGTTTATCTGTGCAAATCGTTAGCTTGTTAAGAATACATGGATTGTTTGATATAAAAATTATTATTATTACTGCATGTATGCTATGGCCAAAGCAAAATAAGTTGAACAAAGGATGATTTGAAGTTTTTATTTTTGCTACCTTGTTTCATGACAATATTGTCACCGAAACATTCTGGTGTGAGACAAAAAGGCAGAGCAAGTTTTATCAAGGAGTTTATCTTTCTACAAAACAATTGTTTATATGTGTGAAAAGTGTTATTAATTTATTGTGATAAAATTATTTTGAAAAATTATGGAACATTCAAAAAGGTAAAAAAAATCTTATATGAATTACTTTTGTTCCACAAGAAACGCCAAAAGTGATTGCAAAAGGAAGCTGGTTAACCTGCAGATGCATGTAGTAGAAAGAATGAAAGAGGGCAACATATTTGAAGATCAAAAGGAAAATAATGGTTATTAAATTGAAGTGAGGAAGAGGATTTTTTGGTGACCTTTAATTTTTTGTTCGATGAAATTGGTGGCTCCAACTTTTGTTTGAGCTTCAATAAGTCATGTCGTATGATTGTTATTTCAGTTTCTTTGTCAGAGGAAGCGAAATCCTTTTTGATCTCTTTTTCAATATAGGATAAAATATACAGTTTTGCAGATGTTGATCCAACAACGCGTGAAAATAATTTTTTCAGCTTGAATTCTAAATAAGTTCCGGTTCAGCTTGATTTGAATATTTTTCATTGGCAGAGACTCATTCCAGAGGAGAATATATTTTAAATTGTTTGCTAGTTCAATTGTATAGTGAAGATAATGCAAATTATTTGGTTAGAATTTTTACTCCAGCTAAAGTCAGATCATAAATCTCTTCTGCAGTAAGTGATAATAATTTTTGCCTTCTTTGTCCATAATTAATTCAGTTTTAAGCCATAAGCATCTTTAAGATTTACGTCAAACCGATACCTGCAGTAATATATATTTAAAATATTCATTATTTTTTTATAAGAGAAATTTCTGTATGTATTGTGCTTGAATATGCCCATAAAATTAGAGTCTAAAATACCTTGAAATCAACATATTTTGTTGATTACAATTCATATATTGAATTTTTCTTCTCGTTGGACTTCTTACTTCTTGCCCACAGTTTGGACAAACCAAAACGTAGCAACTTTTGAGTTTATTTGAGAGTGATATTTTTGCTTTAATAGAGAAAGTGTCTCTTTTTAAAGAAAAAATTAGATCAGTTGTTATATTGATATGAATAATAAATAGTGGTATAAATTATGAATAACGTGAATAAAATTTGCCTAATGTCTTGTTGTGATTGAACATTTGCAATTGAGACTATTTCTTCATCCATTGGAACAAAAGATAAGATAGTCAGAGTGAGATATACTCCTTGCAATAAAAGAGTCTAGCATTTCTCTATTTTTCCAGCCCTGTTTGTGAGGAAAAGCTAAAAACTTTAGAAGATTAATAATCATCAGGAAGAAATAAACACAATATACAGAGCAATAATCTTATACCATGAGCGCAGTTGGAAGCATTGTGAGTAAGGTGGATCAATCCAGATTGTTGTGTTAAATTTTGTTGTCAATGATATACCTAATTCGACAATAGTTTTAATTTAAGGAATTAAATAATTTTTATTGATATCATAAGATAAAAAGTTATTACAGTAATATTTTATTTAAATAGTTGTGTTAAATTTTGTTGTCAATGATGTATGTAAATTTATTACAACAATAGTTTTGATTTAAATAATTAAATAATTTTTGTTGATAACCATAAGATAAAAAAATTTGCAGTAATATTTTATTTATTTAAACTGTTATTGATAGTTTTTCGTTATATTTGGATACTCCAATACGTCTGACAAGGATGATTGGACACCGCTGAAATTGCGCAAGTAATTTTTTTCTTCGTCTTCAATAATAGACTCTTCTCACAATGTGAATATGAAAGTTTTTTTACTATTCACATTAAAATAATTAATATGTTATAAATTTTAAGTTGTAAAATAATAAGACTAAGAAAATTATGCAAATGCTCTTACTCAGTATCGATGAGAATGAGCTCCTGCAATCTTTTCTGCATACTTGTAACATACTTAGTTGGGAAGCAATTGACAACAATTCCAAGTACATCTATGGATAAAATAGTTTGTAAGTAATAGATGGATGTGTGAAAATAAAAAATGATAATTTGTGTTAAAGAAGATATTTTGTGACTGATTGAGTAAAACAGTTACAATGTAATCTGCATAAGTTGTTACATGTTGGCTCGAGAAGCTTGATTGTTGATATCGCAAAATGATGTAACATTGAGCTTTGTGGGCGGTGGTAGCTGATCTTCATCCAGGCTATCTTTGTTAGTTGAATTAATTATGATTTTTTTCATCGATGATCCACTCAAATATATGCAAAAGTCTCTCATATTTCAAGTTCGATTATTGTACACGCGCACCCATTATTAGATAGGTATGAAATAATTTAAACTATCTTGATAAATAGGTATATCATCACTGTACACAATCGCTTTTATTTGGTCTTCCTGTGAGCAATTTGTAACAAAATAGTAAAAGAGACATATGTAGGCAATGTAGGTAATTTTGATTTTTCCAAAAGAACAAACTACCTGCTCGTCTTAAAAGATCATATTCAGATATTTTATCTTTCATTCTCGGCCTTCTCCTGACTTGCAGATATCTACAACTTGTACTTTACACGTCCAGTCTAGTAATTCAGGAGTGATGCCGTGTATGCCAAGTCTTTCTGCCATATTTTTGTAGCCTGAAAATCAATTAAGAAGGAACATATATAACAAAATATTTGGATGTAAATATAAGTAAGAATCCATGGGATGATATACCATAACACTAGTTATTCAGAAGTTTAAGAGGATTTTTTTTTTTTATAATTTCATCATAGACTATATTGTAGCTAGAATGGTCATCAGGGTCGTCTACTATTGGTGGTCGGATTAATATTTTCACATAGTTGACTTTTTTGCTCTTGACAAAGCAACATAAAGTTGACTATGAGAAAAACAAGTTCGCGTAAATAAATTCCAACAAAATCTAGTATTTGACCTTTTGCTTTGTTTATAGTCATAGAAAAATATAATCAAATAGAAAATTGTGTTCTTTTAAATTGAATTGCCAATTTTTCGTCCTGTAAACATAATCATGGTATTCTAGAAATAAAAACATGTTTTTCTTTAAATTCACCATTTGCAATTTGAGCACCAATAACGTGAGTTTTAAAATCAGAACAAATTAAGTGTGTGCATTGCATAAACCTCTAGATGGATTTAAATTGCGCAATATTATAACTGGACAATTTTGCTTTAGTACTAACTTATAAGGAGGCACACCAACAGGATTTAGAGTGCGCAGAAGATTTTCAAATTGGCTTTGGCCATTTCGTTTAATAGTTTCGTTAATACCAATAAATGTCGTAGCAATTGTAGAAAACTGATGTATAAACATCTGATTAATTTTATTTACAAAATTATTTTTAGTTGTTAAGATAATACGCGATGTTACGGTGGATATGTCATGCATGAATAGGTCTAAATCGAGGTAAATTATTTTGAATAAAATATTTAATGAATTTTTTCAGTCGTAAAAGGAATGAGAAAAGATTCTGAAATCTAAATTTTATTATGTTCATTAACCAGTTCTTTTTCATCTTCAATCCTAAATAAATACTCACAAAATATAGGACCCTCTCATGCTAACATATTTTTTGTCAAATAGAATTTTTTAAGATTATTCTAGATGTTTGACTTAAATAAGCATTCACTAATAAAAACTTCTTTTACACCATTTTTCACAGACGGTAAAGTCTATCTAAACTCGCCTCCGAAAATGATAAAATTTTCCCTCCTACAAGTGAATTTACACCTGTAAGATCTTTCAAGAGAAATTAAAAAATCTCGATAAGTTTTTTCTTTGCCATTAATACCTCAACCCATACTATTAATTTCATATCTTGAATTAGAGATGCGAGGGAGCTTTGTTTACTTGTATTATAACTATAGTTTTTGCTTGTATGAATAGGAAGTTTAAAGAGAGAGTGAGCAATTCATCCTCCAAGGAGTGCAGAAGCTGCAATACCAGAAGTTGTTGTTGCTAAAGCTATAAATCCCTTTGATCGTACTGTAGCTAGCAATGCATGATATAAGAATGTTTTTGTTGTTCTTTGTTTAATTTTTATATAGCTGCAAATCTTCTTCTGCCACAATTATGTTTCTTTCTAAATGAATGTCTCTGGTCTCCTGCATCATTCTAAAAGAAAGAGATGTGGAAGGTGTAATATTTTCTGGTATGAATTTAAATTCATTTATATTTCGTCCCATTGAATGTGATATGATGTTTACATGATCTATAATCAGGGAGCGAATATTGTTCGGTTATATGTTTTTTATAATTGTAAAAATCTTCAGACATGGAACTTTCAATTTTTTTCCATAATTCTTTTGGGTTATCCAGGTTAAAGTATGCTAATAATGTGACAAATAAACATCAAAGACTATATGACATTTGGTAATTAGCAGCTTCCGACATGCATTCAATTAATTTGTTATCAGAAGCTAGCAAATTTTTTTTTTTTTTTTTTGCAGATTCTCTAAATGTGGTGTAATACTTTTCATTTACAGTCCTAAGATCTTTGTATGACATTGGTCCTTGCATGTTCATCAATAATAATCGAACGTAATATTTTTCTCCTTCAGTTGGATGAAAACTAACAATGCGTCCAATAGCATAACGTTGTTTTCGGGCGTATCCACATTTTATCACCGACTGATCAGACAAAGCGTTCTGGAAATTCTTTGGATAGTAAGTTAAGCTCTATGACATGTTTATTTGTTTTGTTCATAGAATTTCTTTTTTGTCAACATTGTTCTGTTATTAGATGGATTTTGTAAGATTGAATTTAGATTTGTAGTTATTTTAAAGGAGAAAAATTATTGATTTTGAAGATGCAGCTAAAGATTATGAACATTAGGATTCATTTCACTGATCGGGAAGGCAAACAAACACCACATAGCTTCTGTTGGTGATACCCATATGCCTGATCGATATTTCCTTGTTTCATCTATTTCTAGATTAGGATCATTATTTTGCAGGTTGAAAGTAATTTTATCATGGCCTTTACAAATATATTTTAGATATATTTAACAACTTTAATATTTGCATAAATTTCAACATTCATGTGACAGTTAAATTTGCTTAGTAAATATGGATTATATGGAACGATCCATGAGTTATCATGATATTGAGTTTTAACTTTTTACGAATTTTTCAGTATATCGCCTTTTGTAAATTGGATATGAAATCTCGCCTTGTGATATTTCAGTGGCGTAATTTTTGGGATACTTAAATTTACCATGTCTCTTTTTTCATGCAGAAATTTTTAGGATTTAAGCTTTCGCAAGGACCGTGCATCATATGCTTAATTACCAAATATTTATTTGTGTCACAATCAGGTAGTTCGACATAGAAAACTCTATTGTAAGCCTCAGGTGTTAATAATTTATAGTCATCATCAGGTACAATGACAAAATGAGCATGCGGAAGACCCCTTTTTTGAAATTCTATAGTATACATATAAGCAGACACTTTTTAAAATGTACCTTTTAAAAGTATATTTGACTTTAGTTGTTCAACTTTTGCCTTGAATAGTCAACTTATTAGATCAGGTCTATTTTGTATCTCATCGTTTGATAATAATAGATCCTGTATTTTTGGCCACGAAGGGTTACAGTTCATCACGAGAAAGATATCGGATATTCCAAAGTGTTTAACTAAAGCAATGATATCTATGTATCGACGTTGTATATCTCTTGGACCTCCTGTAATGCTAGCGGGAAGGAATGTTTTCCGGCCAATATTTGGAGCCTCTCTTTCTCCTAGTCTTAGAAGATCAATAAGTTCGGATAATACTTCAATGCAGAACAAAGCTTGATTGAATAACAAGAAAACTAATCTTTGTGTTTTACATTTTATATATTGATCTACAGAATATTACTGGTATAATCTCCCTGAATGTAAAGTTCAATTTTCTTCATCATCTCTAATTTGAAGTTTGTAGCAATAATGTTCACAATAGGATATAGTATTCCTTTTTGTCTTTTTTTTTTTTGCAAAATTTCCTCTTCTATACGAAGAAGTCCAACAATTGTACACGTGTTGGCTACAATTGGGAGTTGGTCATGTTTGCAAGCAAAATGATTCCTAGGTAAGTTTATTTTTTATAAATTCTTTTGAATACCATAATGCCACCTGTTCTTACCAAATGAAAATAATAAAGGATACTGCAATGAGTCATAACAATCATAGTAATAGTGAACCAGTTGATTACTATTGTTGTGAATATAAATACGAATGTGTGGTGTAGAAGCAGGATTCTCTAATTCTTCATCAGTCCATATAGCTGCAACTTCTGAAACACTGGATAGGTTGTATATGCGTTGATCTAAGGTAAAATCACATTTAAGGGCGATGTAAAGATTGAATAAGTTTGGAATATGTGTGAGAGATTTTAGAAAGAGAGAGTATTGGATTAATTTTAATATATCCATCAACTTTGCGATAATAGATCTGTTGAGTTTTTCTGAAAAAGCAACCCCGTTAATTATATCAGCCTCATTGTCATAAAAATAAAATTGCAAATTTTTTGTTTTGTCAGTTGCAGCAGTGAGATTGGGTAGGAAAATGTATATTTGTCAATGAACTTTAAACATGTAAATAACTTTAGTCTGGTTGCTAATTTCTTATTGTACTTTACTCTGAGCGAAGTAAACGCAAACATGTTATTATATGTTCTAACGCAAGTACAAAAATATTTGACTTCCTTAGAGTTGTTGAAGTAAAGGCTTTTTAATTCAGGAGAAAGTTGGTGTGAAACTAATTTTATAGAACCATTATTACAATAGAAGCTTGTAGTTTCGTATTGAAATCTCATGGTTGCACAATATTTATAGTTTGAAACTTTTTTTAAGATAGCAGGACAACAAGATAGTTGTTTGATATTCCAACAACATGTTTGTATTGGTTTACACCCTACAACATTTTAGACATGTAAAAAAATATATAAAAAAGGCGGAAGAGCAAGAGTATCAACAAATCTATTTCATATTATATTTAATTACTTGGAAGATGCATGAAAAACTTTTTCCCCTTCTAACAGCAGATCCTAACCAAAAAAAAGTGATGGAATCAGCAAGAGTTATAGCAGATATAGATAAATATATGAATCTACCTCACATTATATTTATTCGTCTAATTATATAAATACATTTGCACATATCTTAAACAGAAGCAAAGGAAGAAGAACAAATACAGAGAACTGAAGTAACAAGAAAAACATATATATGTTGAAGAGATGCAAATATAAATATAAGGTTCAAGCAAAGGAAGACGGAAACACGTGTAACAAGGAGAAAAAGTGTCAACACATACAGAGGAACAAGTGTATAGTAAAGCAGTACATAGATAGATATTAATTAGAGGAAAAATGTGAAATTATTTTACTCTTCGAATATACATAGAAAGTTCAGCCAAAAAAAAGATGAAAACACGTGTAAAAAGGAGAAAAAGTGTCAATACATGCAGAGGAACAACTGTAAAGCAGGCAGTACATAGATATATATTAATTAGAGGAGGAAAAGAGGAATTGATTTACCAAAATGCCCTTGGCCGTACCAAGGGCTTTAGTGAAAGTAGTGGGTACCAAAATGCCCTTGGCCGTACCAAGTGTTGACACCCAATTTTGACCTACCTGCGCCTTAATATGCTGCTTATATATGTATATATTTATTTATTTATTTTACGCAAATATTCAACTTACTTTTATATTTATAAAATAATTTATTGCCATAATATTGTGAAAATTATTTCAAGTTACATATATATGACTCATATTAATTTTAATTTTTGATATT
>JACEIK010000744.1:56071-67354 GCA_018107945.1 Datura stramonium
TATTGAAGAGATAACATTTTAATTATTTCCTCGTATGTCAAAGTAGCACATCAGAATTCTCATCCCCATTATATCCATTTAGGACAAAAGGACCTACCATTCGGTAAAGGGATAAACTCGTAATTTCATATCATATCCAGATCAGTTGCGGAGCAAAATCCAGTATACACACCCACACAATGATAAACGAAAAGGCTCCACCCCAACCAATTAACGCTCGCCACGTAACAACATAACAACGTGTCATCCTGAGATGGCAAGTACTACACTCATCTCATAACCACCGATCGCACACTCGAACAGAACCCAATCGCTTTACAAGTGGCATTCGCTGGTGATTTTACAGCACCCAGACGGGCAAATATGTAAATTCTGCTCTCGATTCAGTAATCCCGCGTCACCAACAAGCACACAGAGTAAAAAGTGTCGTACCAGAACAGGGAGCGAGTACTTCAGTCACCTCTGCGTTCTATCTCTGCAATACATACATATAGTTATATATACACAGAGAGGAACATAAATTTTGCTTGAATTTTTCAGATTACTCTGCAAATTCCAATTTGGAAGGTTGAAGAAGAAGAGAAAATGAGAGGAAACGATCCGAATCCGTTTGACGAAGAGGAGCCTGAAGTCAATCCCTTTTCAGTAACCGCCTGCCTTTCTCTTTCTCTCGATGCGCTTTTTATGTGTTTATTACTTTTAAACAAAAAAAAAAAAAGAATTCGATGCTTTCCTTAGATCTAGCTATTTTAAAATTTTTTCTTTTAGCATTATCGTTTGTCGATATTTGTGTGATCTTTTATCGGCTGTTTTGGTGGTATCTGGGAACGAGTGGTTTGATCTAGATCTGAGTACTCGAATAGCGGAAGTTTGTTAAGGATTTTTGTTTTTTCTTTCTCTTTCTAATGGAATTTAGAAGAATTGGATAACATTTTTTGGGTACATTGCGATTTTTAAGATTGGCTTGTCGGTGTGGTAAAGTTATACAACATTTTAGTGAGATTGTTAAAAATGTAGCTGATTTTCCCCTTGAGAATTGATATTAATGAGTGGGAATGCCTTCTGCACGAACTAAATTATAAACTTAATTTGAAAGATTGGCTCGAACCTCAGGGGGATTAAACCACCGATTCTTCATCCTGTTTAATTAAAAAAGGTTGCTATTTGTTTGGAATTGGCCTTTGGTGTAAAAGAAACGTGGATGTCCCCAGTTCTATATAAGGTTACTGGTCCTAATTGATTTATGATGAGGACTCTTAAATGAAAGATGTTTTTTAAAGGTTTGTTTTATTTTTATGTAGAAATGCTATTTTTCATGTCTTCAAGGGAAAATGGAGGTTACGAAAACAATGACAATAATATCAACCCTGGTTTGCCAAGTTATTATAAAAGAAGAAGATGCAGTTAAACATTTAAAATTTATCTTTATTTACTAAAAAAGAAAAAGAAAATAAGCAATGAAAGATGAGTCTCTTTTTTTTTGCCTTCACTTGAAATCAAGAAATCAGTTTTGCGTGCCGAAGATAAGAACTGAAAACTACTAGATAAACAAGGATTAAATGCGCCCCTCTACCCTATCTGTACAAATAGAATAGCCCATTTATACAGAATGTAGTTGGCTAATATGCGCTGGCAAGGGACCTATGATATATGTGTGTGTATATAAGTTGATAAGAAGGTATCTGTGATATGTTTCGAGTTAAGTGAGAAATCTACAAATTTTTACAGAAAGTTTAGACGGTCATTTGGTATTGAGGATGGGATAGGCAAAGTTATCCCATGATTGGGATATTCCATGGGATTAGTTATCCCACCATATATGTGAGATAACTTATTCCATCATTATAGCACAAATGGTGGGATAAATAATCCCGGGATTAACTAATACCCCTAACCAAACGTAGGATAAGATAATTCTACATTTTATCCCGGAATTATTATCCGTTATCCTTCATACCAAACGATCCCTAAAGGGCTTAAGAGAGGTTACTTACGATAACTAGAACAGATTTTATAGCCCGTTCCCAGTGAGTTGTATAAAATGGTTCTCTTTATCAAACGTCACTTGCTGCACTGCCCTGTTGGAACATGGCTTCCATATCCTTCAGTAGACTCTGTCTTACCTCCTTATTTGGACCCATAATCACCCATATATCTAATAGGACCTGGAAATACCTAGAACCATCAAAACCCGATATTTGTCCTTTCATAGAGATTATACGAATTTTCTACTAATCCTTCAAGATTGTGAGTATTGTTAGTGCCAAAATGGGCACACTTCAGTTCTCAAACTATTACAGTGTATCTATGATCAACTTACAATCGCTTTGTCGAAATGCAGAATTCATTGCTACATTAAACTTCCAATTCTAACTTCTTATGCACTATTTACTTTGACTTTGCTCTGAATGTGCAAGATCATCCTCATTTATATCATCTGTATTTTCTTGCAGAAGGATGGCTCTGCTGCTGCATCTAAATCACGCTTTCCTCAAATGATTGCTAGTACTCTTGGTTTTGGTCAAAAGCATGATGCAACTGTTGACATCCCATTGGATTCAATGAATGTAATGAAGTTGATATGCTCTTGTTTGCAGTTTTGTAAAGAGCATTGCGTGTTCTGAATCTGTTCTTCTGAATTGTGTTTTAGGGTCCCAATAAGAAGCAAAAAGAATTAGCTACTTGGGAAGCAGATCTGCAAAGGAGAGAAAGAGTTAGTTCTTTTTCTTTTTTATTTAAAAGTGTTGTGCTATGTGCGTTGCTGCAAATTATACTTTTTTTTTTGTTGATTTCTGACCATCTACTGCTGCAGGGATGCAAATTTTTTAAAAGTTTAGTTCCTAGTTTTTTGGCTATACTATTTACTACAACCTCCTCTACTCTTTTAGTGTTTCTTTAGTCTATATATTTTCCCAATTCAGTTTGAGGCCTGTGAATGCTTCCCATAATGCTCCTTTTTAGCTAAATGTGTGGTTATGTGTTCCTTGATATGTAGTTTATTCTAGTTCATATTTACTTCAACTCAGTTTGAGGCTTATGCATGATTCTCATTTAGTGCTGGTTTAACAGGATATTAAACGAAGAGAAGATGCTGTAGCTGGCGGTAAGAAATGACTTCAGCTAGTTTCAGATTGTTATTAAATCGGCTTATTTTCTCTTTAGCATGCTGAGGTAATGCGTTTCCATGATTCAATTCAGCTGGTGTGCCAACTGATGATAGGAATTGGCCTCCCTTTTTTCCAATTATTCATCATGATATAGCAAATGAAATACCAGCTCATTCCCAGCGGCTGCAGTATTTGGCTTTTGCGAGCTGGTTAGGTAGTGTCTTCACTTCTGTTTTATTTTCTCTAATGGAAGAATGTTTCTTTAAATATCAAAAAAAGTTTGTTCTGCAAAATTTTCTCTAGTTCCCACTTGTCATTAAGTACCTGCAAGTTTACTATCTAATGAATGATATGAGCAATTTGTACTTTACTAGTGCAGAATGTTGGAGTTTTGCATGAAACTCTTGAAACTCTTCATAGTCTCTTTACTTTTCTGGGCTCAATATGTGCAGTGTGCATTGGCTTCTGTGCTTCTCTCTCTCTCTCTCTCTCTTTTTTTTTTTTTTTTTTGCTTAAAAGATGTAATGCATGAAATATACTACTCGCTCTGTTTCATTTTATGTGACCCTCTTCAATTGGGCACAGATATTAAAAAA
The DNA here is from genome assembly GCA_018107945.1 of Datura stramonium. Taxonomy (NCBI): domain Eukaryota; kingdom Viridiplantae; phylum Streptophyta; class Magnoliopsida; order Solanales; family Solanaceae; genus Datura; species Datura stramonium. The sequence goes on from JACEIK010000744.1 coordinate 59,775, forward strand.
GAAAGGTAGACGTGCCAGTTTTTAAACATGCCATACATAACATTTGTGGGGCTGTAAGGCTATGTGCCAACATTTATGTGGCGATAAAAGCTTGTCATTAGGATAAAATGGCAAGTTTAGGTTGGATTGTCTCCAAATGTAGAAAGGGATCATTTTTTGGAACAGACTACCAATAGACTGGAAGTGCAACCTTAAACTCATCTATTAAACTAATAGCTGAATGTTATTTCTGTAAAAACAAACGAATACAGCAAGTACCAGTAGCTTCATCTCTTACTAGATTAAGCTAGTATTTTAAGACATAAGTTAACCAGTTGCTTTCATCCTTTGTCAAACTACATTTGCTTGTTTCTCCTTGACAAATTGGCAAATCTTTTCATAAATGATTATATCTAATTAATCACGGGGTGCCCAATGGAGTAATCTTCTTTAGCTAATAGAAAAACAGATACTAGAGTATTATTCAATAAAGGCAACCATTGTTGTGAAGGACGCAGATATTAAGGTGATAGATATTTGTTTTCTCGGAAGCTACCTTTTCCCTCCTACCTATTCCCTTATTTATTTTCTTTTGATTTTTCCGTTAAGGTACATTGAGGTTCCCCTCTATTCGCAAACCTCATTTTCAGAACCCATGGAGAACATAGTGTTTGAGAGAACTAGAATTATGGCATTCATTTGCTCATTCAAGGAGTAACTTTTGTATAGAGGTCATCCCATCTTTTGTTTCTGTGAAATAGATGGCGTATTTTTTTTATACGCCAGGCTCCACATTGATGAAATTTTGCTTACTGATTTAAAGAACAGTGTATTAGAGAAACAGATGGAATAAACATACTTCTATTTTGACACTGCTGCCATTTGTGATTGGGGTCAAAAGGCTTTAGAATTTCTGTTTACACATCTTTTTGGGATCCAAGCAGCATAAAATTAGAAGTTGCAAGTATTAAGTTTGTCTTTTCGAACTTTAATAATAGTTCAGCTCCGAAGTTTCAATTGTTCAATGTTTTGATTGAAATTCGGTAAAGCCGTTTCTGTATTAGAAGTAACAAAACCACAATTGATATGGAACCTAAGAGCCAGCAATTTGGCAAATTCATTCATGCGACACAACATTTTAGGTTGAGATGTGTGTAACTTCTATAGGATGAAGCGAAACTATTTTTTCTTTTGTTACATGACAGGGTTTATAGCTGTTGTGAATGAACTGGGATAGATGTCTATCTGGTTTATGGGCTATAATACTTCGTTCAACAGTTGTCTTCTATCTCACAAATGTTACTCTTTCTTTCAAGGGCTCTATGAATCTTCTTGTATTTCCTTACTCTTTTTTTCGAGTGTTATATGAATCTTCTTCTATTTCATAACCTCTTTGGTTGCTCGGAATCTTTCTGCAGGTATTGTTTTTTGTCTGGTGTTCAATGTTCTTGCCGTGACTATCTGTTGGATTAAGGATGGTGGTGAGCTTTATTCTCTCTTTGCTGTGGCTCTTGTGACATTCCTTTTTGTTGGTCTAAAGATCTAAAAGAAAATTCAAGTTCAATTCATCTAACACCATCTAGTTCCTGCCTTCTCTAGGTGTTAAAATCTTTTTCCTGGCTGTAATATATGCTTTAACGGGATGTCCCCTTTCATACGTTTTGTGGTACAGGCCTCTGTATAATGCGATGAGGTATCTTGTGTTTTTTCACTTCAATTCATTCCCCTTTTGCCTTTATAAAAATTTCCCCTCAGTTGTTTCTTTTAGTTTTTGATTTTCACATCATAGACTGACCTTTTGTTCTCTGAGCTTGTGCGGATGTGCAGGACTGACAGCGCATTGAAGTTTGGATGGTTTTTCTTGTTCTACATGGTTCGTTCTGCTAACAATAGTGATGATGATGCTGTCTATTTGATGCCAGGATTTGTTTTTGAGTAATTTTTTTGTTTTTGTTTTTGTATGTGCAGTTTCACATTGGATTTTGCATACTTGCTGCTATTGCTCCTCCCATTGTTTTTCATGGAAAATCCTTAACGTAAGTTCTGTGGTAATTTTTAGTGCATTAACCTCGCATTACAGAGTTCAGTATTCTATATAAGCTGCTAGTTCTGACAGGCTGTTTTAGCTTTGTGAAATTTGCTAGTCTATATGGATACAACTTTTAGGTGAAAATATATTTTAAAAGCTATATTATCCTAGAAAACTGTGCTGGTAGCTAAAGTGGATGCAGTGGCCCTGTCGCTTTCTTCCCCTTGTTTGTGCAAATAATTTGATTCATAGGGTGATGATAGAAGAGTTGAAGATCCCAAGAACCCCTTGGTGTCATGCACCACAAAAAGAACATGCTTAGTTTTGTGACCAACGGATTACCTCTTCCCTTGTTGGTGCACCAATTTTCCGGTGTTTGTACCATATTGATTTATTTTTTTAAAGGATATTTGTACCATATTGATATGAAAACAGTAAAAAGGAATTGACCACTTAAAGTGCTGGTTGTACCCTGTAATGTTTAAATGAAATGAGTGAGTGATAATGGTGAGAAATGCTCTTCATGAACACGAATAAGAGTGAAGAAATATTGATGTCTGTTAAATGCAGTGATTGTTATCAAGGGTTTTCCATTTTCCCCTGGATTGGCATTGTCATTGCCGTTTTATATTTTTCTTCACTAATTATTTCTGATTCCTTTTTGCTATATTCCAGGGGTATCCTTGCAGCAATTGATGTCTTCTCTGACCATGTGTTGGTTGGGGTAAGTTGTTTAGTTTTTTGCTCTTATTTTAATGAGAGGAAAAAATTAACAAATTCTTTGACACATTCCTTTGAAACAAAATATTGAACCTTCCAGTGTTGTACCTTGTATGTGTTTACTTGGTTGCATTTATTATGACTAAGTTTTTCTTGTATGACCATCTGGTATCCGGTATCCACTCACTGGCCCGACTATTAAATTCGTGTCGCATAGGTGCCCATTAAAGGGGGAAGCGCTTCCTAACCAGGGCTTTTCTCGTTCCCAAGGCTCAAATCATAGACCCCCGGTTAAGGGTGGAGCGATCCTATCCATCCCACTCTTGGAAGTATTATGACAATAAGTTTGCGTCATGCAGCTGCTTCTTGGGTATGAGATATTAATGAAATTTGTGAGGAACATTAGATGTAGAGAGTAGATAAGAAGGTAAATTATTATTTTGAGGTTTCCTCTAAGTACTTAAAGTTCAAGACTTCACCAATATATGATAAAACAAATTTGTTCTTTTCTATGATTCGCAGTCTTTTGCATTCTTGGTAAAAGAAATAAACAATAAATGGAGCTAAGCACCTTTTACTAACTCCCACTCAGCAGGAAGAAAAAGGAATAATTGAAGAGAAGCATTTACCTTGAGCACAAAAGCTGCATTTGAACACTCCCAATGTTCTTACACCAACGATTTGGTGCATTTCATTCAGTACATGGTCAATATTTGATTTAGTAATTAACTAGTAAGTTACCCACACAACTTAATTAAATTGAAATTTTAAGTTGAAAAAATTCGACAATGATGAATTTGTGTACTATAATAGCGGAGGTCTCCTTTATCTAAAAATAAAATAAAATTGCAGAGGTCTCTTCAACAACAACAACAACAAAAAAAAACTCCGTGTATTCCCACAAGTAGGGTTTGGGGAGGGTAGGATGTACGCAGACCTTACCCCTACCTTTGCAGAGGTCTCTTCCTGAAACAGTAATTTTATTGATGTTGTGAACAAATGGTATACATGTCGTATACAAAATATAGAGAGCCTACCCAAAGATATGGTTCTCTATGAACGTTACTTGATCATTTATACTAACAGGAACTCATTGGGGCACCAAAATTGACTAAAAGCAAAAGACTATCCCTCAATGGACAAAATCATTTTTGCAGCTCTTGAAAGGCGCTCCTATTCCTTTGATTCCGCAGTACTTACATAAGTGCCATACCCTGCATCTTTTTTCTGTCTATTTCTTAAGGTCCTACTTAGCATCACATTCTTAACCATTGGCACGGGTGCTGCATTCCAAACAGATTCTGTGCGATCCAAAGCTGGTGTGCTACTTGAGGAGGTTGCAAATAGTAACCACTATAGTATCAATTTTCAGACGTAAAACCAGGATGGTTACTCTAGAAGCTGGCACCTTATATACTAGTGTACATTGGAAGATTGTCTTGGTATCAACTGACTGAATGCTTGTTTTGTTCTAAAACTTTAAGGGGTTGTTTGGTTCGAAGACAAATAGTATTGGGGTTAGTAATGCTGGGATTAGTTCTTCATCAAAAGTAACGCTTGGATTAGTTATACCGGCATTATTTTTTATCGACTGTTTGGTTTATTATATTAAAAATAACATGCATTTATTATTAAGGATAGTACTGAATTGGGTATATAAGTATAAGAATAGTATTAGTATTGTTATGCCATGGTTTACTATGTAAGAATAGTACTAATAAGGTGTATAAGTGATACTGGTATTAATTGTACATAGGTGAGATTTGCAACCAAACATTGTATTAAAATTTTATACCAGCATTATTCTACCTAATACAACCCCTACCAAATGACCCCTAAATGCTTGATATTAGATACTTCCCTTCCAACTATTATTGTTAAAAAGGTAGAAGGGAAAGCTCTCAATTTCTCATTATTTAGCAGATTGAATCTGATCTAATTTGTGGTCTGTCTTTTACTTGAACAATAACTTAATTTTATTTTATTTTTCTCATTGCATATTGCAGTTAGTCTGTTAACTGATTTAGCGGATCAAAAGCTTTTTTGCAGTGTCTTATACTTGAACAATAACTCAATTTCATTTGTTATTTTGATTGCATATTGCAGTTAGTTTGTTAACTGATTTACCACATCAAAAGCTTTCTTAGATAATTGAAACTCCTAAGAGAATATAGTGGGAATGCTTGCATTAGCTTATCAGGCTGTTTGATCTTTTATCTTCTTAATCTATGTTCTTGTGTTGTCCTTTTCTTCTTTTTGCAGATCTTTTATTTGATTGGATTTGGCTTCTTCTGCTTGGAAGTTTTGCTTAGCTTGTGGGTGCTGCAGGTGAGGTTTTTACTGTATTGAGATTCTTCATGTCAGGTTCATTAATAAATTAATTGTATGACAGTCAACTGGGGCAATGTTCCACCTAGTATTCTGGTATCTGCTGCTCTCTTTTTCTCCTGTTCCTCTTCTTAGCTTTTTTTAGTTTTGATCATCTTTGACTTGCGGCTTGAGCTTCATGTGTATGTGGCCTAAAAGTGAAATCTATTAAGGGAAAGAGAAATTGTACTTTAATTCATATTTAAGCTCTTACTTGCTGTATGAACGGTTTCGGGGAGGGGAGGGGAGGGCAGTATCATCCGGTTTCTTTCATATATCAAGAAAAAAATGCATCTCCATTTCCTGATGATTTGCTAGGTTTTCCTTTATCACAAAAAAAAGGAGGAAGATAATTTGCTAGGGTTTTCAACCAGATATAGATATCTAAGATATACTTCTTTTGATCAGTAAGGGGTCGTTTGGTAGCTTGTTTGGAGGTGAGTTATGCAGGTATTAAATCTTGCATAAGTAATACCATGTTTAGTAGTTGGTTAGGAGATAAGTTATTCATACATAAAATTAATAAGATGTTTGGTTTGCAATTTAGAAACCCATATAACTAATACGTGTATAAGTTATGGGGGAATCCATATATTATTTTATGCAGGATAGAAGGTGGAATAACTAAATCATGCATAACTAATACCTGCATAAACTAATATATAAATTTCCTCACAACTAATCCCCGTATTACTAATACTTGTATAACTCTAATTAACTATCTAACGACCCCAAAGGTATTAACTGAAGAGTCAGTTTTTGGAGGTCACTTGGGGGTGGGGTTGTGGTGGTGGTTGGTGGTGTTGTATCTTTTGGTAGCCCTATTCAGAACCTAAAATTGAATTCAAGTTGTATGTGTTACGAGATTAGACTTTCTATGCCTGATAACAATCTGTTCTATACTACTAAAAGTGAAAATACTATACATCTTTAGGGGAAAAGAGCAGTCTTAAAATTCAAATGGGTACCGATGCTGGTAGGAGGCAGCAGGTACCCGGTAGAATAGTCAAGGTGCTGTGCAAGTTGGCCCACATCCCCTCATTATTTAAAAAGGGAAAGAACAATACCAAGCAATTTGATTTCCTCTTCCCTATGGTCCTTATGATATGGAGGGGAAAAAAAGAGAAAAAGTATTGGATGCTGACCGTCTCTACCTCTATCTTGTGACATTTTCTTCTGTATTATCATTGCAGAAAGTGTACATGTTTTTCCGAGGGCACAAGTGATGCATGAGTTTGAGACTCAAGACCTCAGCGTCCTAGCAACGATTCTTTTCCGGAGGAAGCTAAACATATGCTTTTATATCTTCATTGTCGTTTTGGCTGAGTTATGACTTGCGTGATATAGTTGCATGTTTTCTAGATTTAATAGTTATCTTTGCTTCATTTAAGTATGTTCCTTTTCATTGTCATTTCTGTATGTAATCGCAGTTTGACCTTTGATCATTAGACTACCGCGTTATTGTACCTATATACTATACCTTCATTGGGATTTGGGACTCATTTTGAATCAGATATGTTGGATCTTACGAGGATTGATTTCATAATATGTGCTGAAAAAACTGGGGAAAGCATCGTCCATTGCCCAATAACTTGACTGTTTTCCGACAGACAATGTTTTGATACGGTGTGTAACTATTCCATCTGTGGTTAAAGTTATTTTTGTTAAAACCCTTATCAACAATAGAAGAAGAACTATTTGTCCTAAGAAAAAGGATCTCTTTTGGAGTTTTTAAGACATTTTGAACAGGTTTCGAGTAGATTTATTAGTACTTAAGTTTAGATAACAATGGATTTTCTTACGCTGAGTATGCTAGTAAATCACTTGACCAAAAAGTAGTCCCTTTTGTTTTGGGTTTGATTCACAAGTAATCTCTTCGATATACTCTAGAACGATTTTGTTTTTTGTTTTTAAATTTGTCTAAAGTGCACACTTTTGGCTTTGGTTAAATATATGATTTGATGGGAAGTGTTAAAAAAAAATAAAAATTAGCAGGGTAGTTTTTCTTCTTCTTATTTTTGGTCTATCTCAGGTGTGTATTGTAATTTTGTAATTGTGTTTTTAGGAATTGATGGAACTTTATAGTATTTCTGGTTAAATCTTGTTCATAGAGAAAATTAAATAGTTAATTATGAGCTTGTAATTAGGAATTTGTTAGCATGAATCAATTAATATTATTTAGTGTACTCAATATATACTGCGAAGCCTCAGATTTATTGTTATGAATATAAATATGTGGTAATTTGGTACTGTTATGAAATTTAGCAGGGGATATGCGATTTCATTTCCCGATTTGAAATTATGAGATGATATCAGTGTTTGAACATGTGATTTTATCTCATAATTTTGAATTATGAGATGAAATCTCAAATTCTTCAAAAAGTTTGATTTGGGATTTCAAATCATGAGATGAGGTTTTCTAAATGTAAAATTTAACCCATAAGTTTATATTTTATAAAAAAAAAGTCCACTATTATATATATAT
>JACEIK010000744.1:122195-146715 GCA_018107945.1 Datura stramonium
TGCTAACTGTATCCCTTAGAATTAGGCACATATCATGCTTCGATTTTGTATATATACGTTTATCTTAATGAGAATCATTGAGGAATTATTTCTAATACTCATCAAATTCGTTGCTTCTCACTAGTCCTTATTTCTTTGCAGCGGAATAGAGAAATCCTCTTAGATGATTATACTAGTTACCATCAATCTTGATATCACGATTATACATTTAGTTTGAGAGGAAGCAATGACCCCTTAGTTCACTTAAACAAGGACTCGTTGCAGTACTCCAAGCCTAGCTAAGTTGTTCAATAGGATTGAATGTCACAAAAATTCTATGAATACAATATATCAAAAGAAAGGGGGACACAACCCGATAACTATGTAAAACAGGAAGGATGGTATATATCAATTGCTGACAAGCACATCGTCAAGCTTAAGCATGCAATATCTTTAATTTCAATAGATGTAATCACGATCAAGTGAAGAGAGGTTACTTTCTATATACATCTCCAGGTACACACACAAAAAAACAAACACATTCTCAAATTCATCTATTTCGGAAGAAACTGTTCTGTGATTTTGACATCAAACCTGAGAAATTTAAAATTTAGATGATCTAAAAATCATTTGAATCTTGTAGTTGCCAAAATGTACTGATAAAAGATTTGGGAATATGATGGTTAACTTATTTAATCAGCTACAATATCTGAAGTATATCTATTAATCTACCTATTGCATATAAAATATGCCTTTCTTGCAAAAGTTTGCTACACAACTACCATCATCATTTCTCTGTTCATTTTGAAAGCAAAATCTTCATCAAATGAAATATTGGGCTAGTTAAATTTGACACATTACCTAATGTAGAAAACATTCAGCAGCTACAAATTTCCTTCTAATCTTCCTCATTGAGATAATATGGACATTCTGCACTTTCATTTCAACTTAACTGACTTCTTGCTTTTCTTGTTCCTTCTCTCAATCATTGTTAGAAACTGGAAAAATCTAATAAGTAGGAGTAATCAAAGATTGCCACCAGGTCCATGGACTTTGCCCATTATTGGGAGCATGCATCACCTGATTGGAGCACTTCCACATCATGCTCTTAGAAATTTAGCCAGAAAATATGGGCCTCTAATGCACCTGCAGCTAGGGGAAATTCATGCAGTTGTTGTATCATCACCATATATGGCAGAACAAGTCCTAAAAGTCCATGATCTTTCCTTTGGAGGTAGGCCAAAGCTTATAGCATCTGATATAATCTTTTACAATCAAATGGACATTGCATTTGCAAATTATGGCGATTACTGGAAAGGGATGCGTAAAATATGCATCTCAGAGCTCCTCAGTGCAAAGATGGTCAAGGAATTTAGTTTAATTCGACAAGATGAGGTTCATAATCTTGTTACATCAATTCGTTCCATGCCAAATGCAGTGGTTAACATGACTGAAAAGGCTCTTCAACTTACCAGCTCCGTTATTTGTAGATCAGCTTTTGGAAAAGTATGGGATGATCGAGATAATTTGTTGATGACCATGAGAGAAGTACTATTCTTAATAGGCGGGTTTAATGTGGCTGAATTCTTTCCTTCTTGGATATTACTTCGCGAAATCAGTGGTATGAAAAACAAATCGATGAATATACATCATAAACTTGATATGATATTTGAAAACATTATTAATGGTCATAAACAGAATCAAGCATATGGGAAAAGAGGCAACGGCGAGTTTGGGGGTGAAGATCTGATTGATGTTTTACTCAGAGTTATGGAGAATGATGAACTTCAATTTCCAATCACAAATGACAATATTAAAGCAGTCATTCTTGTAAGTTTGGTTTCTCTCTCTCTCTTTTCAAATAAAATAAAAAAATAAAAATTCATGAGGCTCTCATTTTTAGGGAAAAGTTACAATCTTGAAAATTTTATGCCATTTCATTATAGAGTCTTAATCAATTTAACTTACTGTATGCACCATTGTGAGGTTGATCAACATAACTACTTTTAGTCTTTTGCTACTATTTCAAGTTCATATATACAACAAATACACTAGTTTGTGTTAGCCCTTAATTTGTCCAAATGATACTAATTAAACTTCAATGAAGCAGGACATGTTCTTTGGGGGAACTGAAACAACATCTACAACAATTCAATGGGCGCTGTCGGAACTGATGAAGAACCCAAATGTCATGGCTAAATTACAAGAGGAAGTGAGAAAGACCTTCAACAGAAAGAAGGTTTATGATGACAATATTCTCGAAGAGTTGACGTATCTGAAGTTAGTGATTAAAGAAACGCTACGTTTACACCCTCCAGGTCCTCTTTTAGCACCTAGAGAATGCACGAAGGAAACAACAATTGACGGATACACTATTCCTCTTAAAACCAAAGTGATAGTTAATAGTTGGGCCATTGGGAGAGATCCTGGAAGTTGGAACAATCCTGAAAATTTCATGCCAGAGAGATTTGAAAACAGTTCTGTGGATTTTAAGGGAAATCATTATCAATTTATTCCATTTGGTGCAGGAAGCAGGATTTGTCCAGGAATGCAATTCGGTTTAGCCGATGTGATGGATACCTTAGCACAGTTGCTTTACCACTTTGACTGGAAACTTCCTTATGGAATACAACCAAAGGATCTAGATATGACTGAAACATTTGGAATAACTGCAACGAGGCAAAATCATCTTCACTTGATTGCCATTCCATATGATTCTTCACATTATTGATATAGATTATCAATAAATGTTATAATGCTATATTCCTTTTCAGACTGTGTGCAAATCTCTTTTCATTATAAGTGTACCCCTTTAAAAATTAAGAAACATATAATATTTTCATTGATTTTCTTAAGATTCTGACCGGATAAATGAAACATGTCTTGTGATTTCCAGTTACTTGTGGTACATTATTTTTCTATTTAAAATTGTAATTTGTTCAGGTTAAGGAGGTACAGAAAAATTTAGAACATAAGTACAACAGTAACATATCTAGTGCAATCTCACAAGTGGGTTTGGAGAAGGCGGGATGTACGTGGACATTGCCCCTACCTTTGTGGTAAGAGGCATTTCGATAAGCCTGAGAACCAAAAGAAGTTAAATAATAACAGGATAGACAAGAGAAAATAACGACATGAAGCAAGAAAAATAAAAGAAAACAAAGTGACAGTAAAATAGAAAAATCGATTACTATGTGAAGACTAGGTAAGACTACTAAAAAAAAAGGAGAAGAAGAGAAGCTGATACTAGCTCCCTGCCTCTTCCTCATAAAATTACTCAACACATGGCTACCTACTATCCTTTTACCGTAATCCTCGATCTCCAAACCTTCCTATCTAGGGTCATGTCCTCTGTGTTATGTCCTATCTAATCACCTCCCCCAATTCTTCTTAGGTAACGACAACAGAAAAGCAAGAAAAATAAAGAAAACAAAGTGACAGTAAAATAGAAAAATCGATTACTATGTGAAGACTAGGTAAGACTACTAAAAAAAAAGGAGAAGAAGAGAAGCTGATACTAGCTCCCTGCCTCTTCCTCATAAAATTACTCAACACATGGCTACCTACTATCCTTTTACCGTAATCCTCGATCTCCAAACCTTCCTATCTAGGGTCATGTCCTCTGTGTTATGTCCTATCTAATCACCTCCCCCAATTCTTCTTAGGCTACCTCTACCTCTCCTAAAAGTTATTATAGTCAAACTCTCACACCTGCTAACAGGTGCCTCAGCACACCTACCTTCATCTTCTTCTGAACATGTGCAGTTAGAACACAAGCAACTCATTAAAATTAGCATGGCTAAGAAATGAGTAACTTTAATTATTTGTACTTGTTTTTCCTTTTACGTATGTAGCTCGCTATCGTGATATTTTCTTTCTCGTGTTGTCCGAACCAACTTGCACACACATCGACTAATTCCATAAGGTATGTGTTGCCGACCGTGATAGACTTTTCTTTCTATAAGTAAGTTGCAACTTTTAAATCATTTGATAACATTATTGATCTTTCATGGGAACCATCAATCACATTACCCAAAAACAAAAGGCATAAAAGGAGTATAGACAAAAATAGACTAGTCACCACAAAAAAAAGGGTGCAATTGTGGTGGTTTAATTTGCATATAGCCGCAGTTTAAACCGCCGGAATATGCATATATCAGTAAATTTTTTTGGAAAAGCAGCATCTAGGCATTAAGATTTGGCAATATTTAGCTCCAACAGACTTCAATATACTAACCACTTAATAGGCAAACTAACACGAAAAGCATCAGAACAAACTAGAAGGCAGCTGGAAAACATACTGAGCAAAAATAGCCACAGTCATTACTCAATACTGAAAACCATATAATTTTCATTGATTTTCTTAAGATTCTGACCGAATAAATGAAACATGTCTTGTGATTTCCAGTTACTTGTGGTACATTATTTTTCTATTTAAAATTGTAATTGCAAGGTTAAGGAGGTACAGAAAAATTTAAAACATAATTGCTTGATAACATATCTAGTGTAATCACAAGTGGGGTTTGGAGAAGGCGGATGTGGACATTGCTGTGTTTTGTGTGGTAGAGACTGTTTCGATAGCCCTCGGCTCAAAGAAGTTAAATAACAGGATAGACAAAGAAAATAACGACAACGAAAAGCAGAAAAATAAAGAAAACAGTGACGGTAAAATAGAAAAATCGATTACTATGTGAAGACTAGGTAAGACTACTAAAAAAGGAAGAAGAGAAGCTGATACTAGCTCCCTGCCTCTTCCTCATAAAATTACTCAACACATGGCTACCTACTATCCTTCTACCCTAATCAGGCGGATATGCCATCAATATTATGGGTTCAATGAACCCACCAGCATAGAAACGGACTATATAAATTTATGTGTAAAAATTTATCAAATTTTAATAAATAATCGGCATGAACCTATAATTTTAAAAATATAATGAATTCAATCCTAAAATCTTAAAAGTTTGTCCATTGATTTTAAATCCTGGATCCGTCTCTGACCTAATCCTCGATCTCCAAACCTTCCTATCTAGGTTCATGTTCTGTAAAGGCGAGAGATGTGTTATGTCCTCGGTAAGCTAGAGATGTGTCATGTCCTTTGTAAATTTGAAAATGTGTCATGTCTTATATAATCACCTACCTCAATTCTTCTTAGAGTTGCCTCTACCTCTCCTAAAAGTTATTATAGTCAAATTCTCACACCTGCTAACGGGTGCCTCAGCACACCTACCTTCATCTTCTTCTGAACATGTGCAGTTAAAACACAAGCAACTTATTAAAATTAGCATGACTAAGAAATGAGTTACTTAATTATTTGTACTTATTTTCCTTTTACGTATGTAACTCACTCGTTATATTTTCTTTCGTGTTGTCGAACCAGCTTGCACACACATCGACTAATTCCACAAGGCATATGTTGCCTCCCACCAGCACAAATACCGACCATGATAGACTTTTCTTTCTATGAGTAAGTTGTAACTTTAAATCATTTTTATAACATTATTAGTCTTTCATAGAACCATCAATCCCATTACCCAAAAACAAAAGGCATAAAAGGAATATAGACAAAAATAGACTAGTCACCACAAAAAAAGGGTGCAATTGTGGTGGTTTAATTTGCATATAGCCGCAGTTTAAACCGCCGAATATGCATATATCCAGTAAAAAAATTTGGAAAAGCAGCATCTAGGCATTAAGATTTGGCAATATTTGGCTCCAACGAACTTCAATATACTAACCACTTAATAGGCAAACTAACACGAAAAGCATCAGAGCAAACTAGAAGGCAGCTGGAAACATGCTGAGCAAAAATAGCTACAGTCATTACTCAATACTGAAAACCATATAAGGCGAATTTTGAAGTGCCGCTGCTGAGAGATGGGTGTTTGGTTATGTGATGTTTAAAATGTAATGTTAAGATTAAAATTACAAGGGATATTTTCAACTTTATACAACATTTACAGCGATATACACCATTATACAACCTTAATATCATACAACTTTATACAAGTTAATTCTCAAGATTAATATAAGAGAAGAGGGCTAGCATAGGAGAAAACTCAGAAGACAAAACTATATTAAATTCATTAGATATCCACAGAGTAATATCAATGCTGTGTAAATACATTTTTGTAATGACGTATCTATAAAAATTACACACATCCTTTAAAAAAATTATTAAATTTACACATAATATCTACATATCTTAATATACAAATTATGAAAGAAGAAAACAAACAGTAGAAGAAAAAGAAAAAAAGAAGCAAAATATGTTTGTTTTAAAATAAATGAAAAGTAATGTTAATTATGTGAATACTATAAAAAATGAGTCACTATGAAAAAATTCTCAATTGGGAGCAAATTTTATTCAACCGGTGGAATGAGGGAATTTAGAGTCATTTTTAAGCTTGTTAGGTATTTTGATCCAATAGATGAAGAGACAGATTTGATCCAACAGATGAAAGAGGGCTTCTTTGAACTATTTCTAATATATTAGGAGATTTTGTGCTTTTTCAAAAAATAAAAGGAATAATATATTGACAACCTTTAAATCTGTCAGTTCCAATTGAATACATGAAAGTTTCGGTTAAAAATCCCATTTACACCCTCGGGGTCCTCTTTAGCCTAAAGAATGCATGGAGTTAACAACAATTGGCTGGATACACTATTCCTATTAAAGTGATGGTTCGTGTGCAGAGATCCTGAAGTTGGAATGATCTTGAAAGTTTTGTGCCTGAGAGATTTGAAAACAGTTCAGTGGATTTTAGCCGAACTTATTTTCAGTTTATTTCGTTTGATGCAGAAAACAGGATAGGTCCAGAATGCATTTTAGTTTAGCTAATGTGATGTATCCTTTAGCACAATTTAGCTACCACTTCAATTGGAAACTTCCTTGTGGACTACAATCTGAGGATGCGGATATGACCAAAACATGTGGAATATCTGCAACTAGAAAAAAATTATCTTCAGTTGATTGCCATTCCACATGATTTGTCACAATATTGACACAAAATATCATTAACATAGTTTTATGATGTTTTTCTTTCTATAGATTCCATATGAAGTTACATTTTATCTTTTCTAATTTATCTCCAGAAAATTAATAAGTCCTATTTCATCTTTGGCAAATGATCCAAGAGATACTTATACTTATTTCGAATTGTGAATCCAGTCATCTTACTTCTGTCAGATTTCATCTTTACACTTGTAGTTGTTCAAACACAATACTTTAAATCCCTCCTCCTCATCACGTTTTCAATCCTTAAATGATATATACTGGTCATAGATGTGTGAGAGTTATAAGCATAACTAAGAAGAAGAGTAGCAGGAGGTACTTCGACATCTGCAATAATGTTAATATTTCATAGCACGTACAGTTAATCAGCAATAATTCATATGAATATCCTGTCGGTGAAAAATTGGCCACACAGCTCCCATCACTTTCCATTTTTTAACTGTTCATTTTGATAGGCAACATCTTCACCAAATGAGTTATTTGACACACACAATGTACAAACATTCACTACAAAAATTCTTTCTGAATAATTAATATGGAGATTCTGCACTTTCATTTCAACTTAGTTCCAATCTTCCTTTTCTTCTTTCTTTTCTTTATTGTTGTTAGAAAATGGAAAAAAATGAACAAATTGCCACCAGGTCCATGGAAGTTTCCTATTATTGGAAGTTTGCATCATCTTATTAGACACTTCCACATCGTACTCTTACAAATTAGCCCAAAAATGTAGGTCATTGATGCACTTGCAGCTCTAGGAAGTTAGTGCCGGTTGGCATTATCATCGCCTCGTTTGGCAAAGAATTTTAAAGTTCATGACCTTTCTTTTGCATCCAGGCCAAGTTGTGGCCTCTGATATAGTCTTTTATCGTCAAAAAAAGACCTTGTATTGCAGAATATGGTGATTACTGGAAATGTATACGCAAAATATGCATCTCAAAATTTCCTCAGTACAAGATGGTCAAGTCATTTAGTATGGTCGACGAGATGAGTTCATAATCTTGTTGCATCAATTCGTTCCACACCAAATTCTGTGATTAACATGACTGAAAAGGCTCTTCAACTTACCAGCTCCGTGATCTGTAGATCAGCTTTCGGAAAAGTATGGGATGATAGAGATAATTTGTTCACGATCATGAGGGAAGTACTAGTCTTATTAGCCGGGTTTGATGTGGTAGATCTCTTTAAATATGCATCTCAGAGCTACTCAGTACAAAGATGGTCAAGTCATTTAGTGTAATTCGACGAGATGAGGTTCATAATCTTGTTGCATCAATTCGTTCCACACCAAATTCTGTGATTAACATGACTGAAAAGGCTCTTCAACTTACCAGCTCCGTGATCTGTAGATCAGCTTTCGGAAAAGTATGGGATGATAGAGATAATTTGTTCACGATCATGAGGGAAGTACTAGTCTTATTAGCCGGGTTTGATGTGGTAGATCTCTTTCCTTCTTGGAAATTACTTCATGAAATCAGTGGAAAGAGAAAAAGATTGTTGAATATGCATCATAAGCTTGATGTAATATTGGAGAATATTATTAATGATCATAAGCAAAATAAAGAAAATGGGAAAAAAGGCAACAGCGAGTTTGGGGGTGAAGATCTGATTGATGTTTCACTCAGAGTTATGGAGAATGATGAACTTCAATTTCCTATGACAAATGACAACATCAAAGCAGTCATTCTTGTAAGTTAACTTGGTTCTATCTCATCAAAACAGTCAATCATTTAGAATCGTGTTCATGTTTATGCTTGTTGTATACATTTAAAAAAAAAAAGAGCGTCGCATAAAATGAGATGAATAAAGAAATGGATGAAAGTTGCTTAATCTGAACCATCTGATATAACACTCGTTTCTCTTATTAGGAACATGTGAAATCTTACCATCTCTCATTTAGTTCTTGGTAGTGAGGACAACTTCGGTACTTTAGATATATCTTGTGGGTCAAAAGTCTTCTTTTGTTTCTTGAACTCTATATAATTGCATAATGTTACATAAAATGGAATGTACGAAAGATTTCTTGAGTTCATAGCTATCTCAAGTGGTAGTTTTAGTTAGTCCCATCATTTGCAAAAACAATCATCTATTAATAGTTAAACTTCAATATTATAGGACGTGTTCTTTGGAGGAACAGAAAGTTCATCAACAACACCACAATGGGCATTGTGTGAACTGATGAAGAACCCAAATGTCATGGCCAAAGCACAGGCTGAAGCGAGATGGGCCTGTAAAGGGAAGAAAGATTTGGATGACAATGATCTCGAAAAGTTGAAATATTTAAAGCTAGTGATTAAAGAAACACTAAGGTTGCACCCTCCAGGTCCTCTTTTAGGCCCTAGAGAATGCATGAAGGAAACAACAATTGATGGATACACTATTCCTCTTAAAGCCAAAGTGATAGTTAATGGTTGGGCTATTGCAAGAGATCCTGAAAGTTGGGATGATCCTGAAAGTTTCCTGCCTGAGAGATTTGAAAATAGTTCTGCGGATTATAATGGAAATTATTTTCAATTTATTCCATTTGGTGCAGGAAGCAGGATGTGTCCAGGAATGCATTTCGGTTTAGCTAATGTTGTGTATCCTTTAGCACAATTGCTTTACCACTTTGATTGGAAACTTCCTTATGGACTACAACCTGAGGATTTGGATATGACTGAAACATGCAGAATATCTGCAACTAGGAAAAATCATCTTCAGTTGATTGCCACTCCACATGATTTGTCACAATATTGACACAAAATATCATTATCATAGTTTTATAACGCTTTCTTTCCTATTCAAAATCTCTGAAAAGTTCCATTTCATCTTTGTGAGTGTATCCCCGAAGAAAGTAATAAAAATTCTATTTCATATTTGTAAGTGCAGAAGAGTGATAGTGGAAGGCTGTTGATAATTGATGTTGGTTGGAATTATGCAGTGTGAAGGAACTACATTCGGGCCTCGACCCCTGGTGGAGGGTTAGTTTGGGTTTTTTTTGTTGTTCAGCTTTTCTATGTAATTTTGAAAGAAAGTGACTACATATTGTTTTGAATGCTGTAGAGAATTGTTGACTGTCATGATTTGTTCTGTTTCTTTGGATAAATTTGGAAGCAATTTGGTCATAAAACCACAACCATTGCATTCTTAATTCATAGCTAGAGATATAAGGGAAAAAGCCAAGAAGGGAAGGGCGGGGAAGAGAGGGTTCAAAGGACGGATTTGTACCTTTAATATCTGTCATCTGGCGTCTAGTCCGGCCCTTATTGTGTCATCCAAATGAAAAGAGCATTAATCTTGGCTGCAAAGTCTAGAGGGTTTTTGAGAGCTCCCATGTCCCTTTTTTTAGATTATCCTTAGTCCGGATGAACATTGCGTTATACCATGAAATTTACAACAATCCCAGTTCATTCCAGAAAAAAATTATGACTCATAAGATCATAAATACATTTGAGTTTCATCTTATTTCAGCTGTGCTTACTTTAATCATAGATGTAGGGATTCTTGTCAATTTACAAGAAAAATATTTAGAACAGAAAGTGCCAAACCATTCTCCCCAAGACTGATATAGAAACAATGAGAACTTACACTTTATTAACACCAAGTGAAGAAACAGCCAGTCGTCTGTTGCCTTCTGAACCTTAACTTGGGGATTTTGCTGGCATCATCGCCACAGAATGATCAAATTGGTCTGATCGAATATGAATGTGAAGACTGCAAGTTCATCCGACAAATGCCAGCAGGCTCTGTCTTACTGCTGGAACGGAGCATATAACACTAACAGAGCCAGATATACCAGTCAGACCACCTACTATAGCGTAGAATGGAAGAGCTTCAGGTTTCTTTGCTAACAAAGCTGCTGTACCGAGCCCATGAGCACTTAAAGTTGGAAAAAAATAGTCATTAGAGCAAATATCATACAGCTTGTCTTAAATAAGACATTAATCATTGAGATCATGGAGGATGTTATGGAGGTGTGAGAGTTACAAGCATAAAGGTGAAGAGTAGTGGGAATTACTTGTTAAGAAATTATGGACATCTATCATAATGTTAATATTTCATAGCACAGTTAACTTATTTAATCAGCAATAATATCTAAGGTATATTGATTAATCTACCTGACTTGCATATAAATATCCCGTCGGTGCAAAATTGGCCACATAACTTCCATCTCTTTTAATTTTTACCTGTTCATTTTGAAAGAAACATCTTCATCAAATGAATTATTGGGCTAGAGAAAGTTGACACACTACCTAACGTAGAAACTTTCACTAAAAAGCTTCCTTCTGATCTCCTACTTGTGATAATATGGAGATTCTACACTTTCATTTCAACTTAGTTCCAATCTTGTTTTTCTTCTTTCTTCTCTTTATTGTTGTTAGAAAATGGAAAAATATGATAATTAGTGGTAAGCAAAGATTATTGCCACCAGGTCCATGGAAATTGCCTATTATTGGAAGTTTGCATCACCTTATTGGAGCACTTCCACATCATACTCTTACAAAATTAGCCCAAAAATATGGGCCGTTGATGCACTTGCAGCTAGGGGAAGTTGATGCAGTTATAGTATCATCTCCTCGTTTGGCAAAAGAATTTCTAAAAGTTCATGACCTTTCTTTTGCATCCAGGCCAAAGCTTGCGGCCTCTGATATCGTCTTTTATCGCCAAAAAGACATTGTATTTGCAGAATATGGTGATTACTGGAAATGTATACGCAAAATATGCATCTCAGAGCTACTCAGTGCAAAGATGGTCAAGTCATTTAGTATAATTCGACAAGATGAGGTTCATAATCTTGTTGCATCAATTCGTTCCACACCAAATTCTGTGGTTAACATGACTGAAAAGGCTCTTCAACTTACCAGCTCCGTGATCTGTAGATCAGCTTTCGGAAAAGTATGGGATGATAGAGATAATTTGTTAACGATCATGAGGGAAGTACTAGTCTTATTAGCCGGGTTTGATGTGATAGATCTCTTTCCTTCTTGGAAATTACTTCACGAAATCAGTGGAAAGAGAAAAAGATTGTTGAATATGCATCATAAGCTTGATGTAATATTGGAGAATATTATTAATGATCATAAGCAAAATAAAGCAAATGGGAAAAAAGGCAACAGCGAGTTTGGGGGTGAAGATCTGATTGATGTTTTACTCAGAGTTATGGAGAATGATGAACTTCAATTTCCTATGACAAATGACAACATCAAAGCAGTCATTCTTGTAAGTTTGGTTATATCTCATCAAAACAGTCAAATCATTTAGAGTCTTGTTCATGTTTGGGCTTATTGTATACATCAAAGAAAAGAGTGACACATAAAATGAGATGAATGAAAAAAGACCGGAAGTTGTGTAGTCTTAACATTCACACATTACCTTGCTCAAGTTCGAACAGTCTGATATAGCATTTGTTTCTCTTATCAGGAGAGGAAAGATTAAGAAATTGTGGAAGTCTTACCGTCTCTCATTTAGTTGTTGGTAGTGAGGATAACTTTGGTACTTTAGATATATATATATATATCTTATGGGTCAAAAGTCTTCTTTTGTTTCTTAAACTCTATAATCGCATAATGTTAAATAAAATGGGATGTAGGAACGATTTCTTAAGTACATAGATATCTTTAGTGGTAGTTTTTGTTAGTCCCATCATTTGCAAGAATCATATGTTAATAGTTAAACTTCAATGTTGTAGGATATGTTCTTCGGGGGAACTGAAACTTCATCAACAACAATACAATGGGCTTTCTCTGAACTGATGAAGAACCCAAATGTCATGGCCAAAGCACAGGCAGAAGCGAGATGGGCCTGTAAAGAGAAGAAAGATTTGGATGACAGTGATCTGGAAAAGTTGAAATATCTGAATTGTGTGATCAAAGAAACACTAAGGTTACACCCTCCGGGTCCTCTTTTACTCCCTAGAGAATGCATGAAGGAAACAACAATTGACGGATACACTATTCCTCTTAAAACCAAAATGATTGTCAATGGTTGGGCCATGGGAAGAGATCCTGAAATTTGGGATGACCCTGAGAGTTTCGTGCCAGAGAGATTTGAAAACAGTTCTGTGGATTTAAAGGGAAATCATTATCAATTTATTCCATTTGGTGCAGGAAGCAGGATTTGTCCAGGAATGCATTTCGGTTTAGCCAATGTGATGTACCCCTTAGTACAGTTGCTTTACCACATTGACTGGAAACTTCCTTATGGAATACAACCAAAGGATCTAGATATGGCCGAAACATTTGGAATAACTGCAAGGAGGAAAAATCATCTTCACTTGATTGCCATTCCGCATGATTTGTAACAATATTGACACAACATATCATTATCATAGTTTTATAATGCTTTCTTTCCTATTCAGACGCCGTGAAAGTTCCATTTAAATCTTTCTAAGTGCATCCTCTAAGAAAGTAATAAATTCTATTTCATCTTTATAACTGTATCCCTAAGAAAGTAATAAATCCTATATCATCTTTCTAAGTGCAGAAGAATGATGGTGGAAGGTTGTTGATAATTGATCTTGGTTGGAATTATGCAGTGTGAAGGAACTACATTCGGGCCTCAACCCCTGGTGGAGGGTTAGCTGGGGTTTTGTTTGCTGTTCAGTTTTTTTTATCATAATTTTGGAATTATGCAGTGTGAAGGAACTACATATTGTTCAACCATTGGTCTTTCTCTTTATGCAAAGCTAGTTCTGACTTTTCTGGCAAGAATGAACTTGCATTCTTAATTCATAACTAGAGAATTAAGGGGAAAATAAAAGGGGAAGAGAGGGTTTAAAGGACGGATTTGTACCTTTAGTATCTGTCATCTGGCGCTGACTCCAGCCCTTATTGTGTCATCCGAATGAAAAGATCATTAATCTTGCTGCAAAGTCTAGAGGGATCGCAAAGCTCCCATGTCTTCTTTTTGGATTATCCTTATTCCGGATGAACATTGCATTATACCATGACATTTACAACAATCCCAGTTCATTCCAGAACAAAATTATGACTCATAAGATCATAAATACACTTGAGTTTCATGCTACTTCAGCTGTGCTTGCTTTCATGATAGAAGTAGCAATTCACGTCAATTTACAAGAGAAAACCTTACAACAAAAAACTATAAACATGAAATGGATATGTACCTCTATACACATCCTAAGTAAACCCAAAACTAGATACAGGAAAGTTCCCAATCATTCTCCCCAAGAGTGACAGAGAAACAATGAAAGTTAACTTTATAAACACTTTGCATCTAGAGGCTGAACATTGTGAAGAAACAGCAAGTCGCCCATTGCCTTCTGAACCTTAGTTGGGGTGATTTTGCTGGAATCTTCCAACAAAATGATCAAATTGGCATGAAGAAAGATGAACGCGGAGATGAACAGGCTCAGCCGACAATTGCCAGTAGGCTCTGTCTTACTGCTGGAACAGAGCATACAAGAGAGCCAAATATACCAGTCAAGGCATATGCTATAGCGCAGAAGGGAAGTGCTTCAGGTTCCTTCGCTGACAAAGCTGCTGTCCCCAGCCCATGCGCACTTAAAGCAGAAGAAAAATAGTCATTAGAGCAATATTATACAGAAAGGTCTTCTTCTATGTATTTTTCAATGCATAGTTTTTCTCAAACATTAAAATCGATCTTCAATTGATTAAAATATGGTTTTGCCAATTCAACTCCAAATTGTTATACCTAAAAGAGGTAGCAAAGACCGATTTTTATAGCTCTTTTTATCGCCATATGAAGCATTTCATAATTCTTTTTTGAAATGTTTATTTTTTAAGATGGAATATTAGATATAATTCTTAGAAGTAGCCAAACTTCTCATTGTAAGCTAAATGGAGATTGCTTTCTGCACATGAAAATGGATACTACCTTGATGCAGTTGCAATTCCTCGAGCAATAGGATCATTGAAGCCAAGTTTATCCAGCACTACCTGAACAAAATTTGCTCCCACCAGACCAGTTAGTACAACGACAGCTGCTGTTAGAGATGAATTCACACCTGAATATCACACATTTATGAAGGTTTAGCATCTTTTTTCACTTGAGATTTCCAGATAATCCATGATTATTCACGCTTTTAGAGACTAGATCATCAAGGAGATTTTCCTGACCTTCAAAGAGAGAAACAATGCTGAGAGCTAGTGCAACAGTTATGCATCGTGGTAGGATTGATACGGTCAAATCTGGCTCCAACCCAATCAGCCGTCCAATGAGAGCGGTAGAATATAGTGAAAATAACGTGGATATAATGACAGAGGTGAAAATCTCAGCAGCATGTCGTTTAACAAGCTGAGAGTAGGAAATGGACAATTAGCATAAGCAAAAGACAGGGATAAGTGAGAAACTAAAAGAACGTGAATCCTCTGAAGGACCACCCATCATACACTGGCTGCAAGAAGTCAGGAAGGTGAGGGATAAAAGGAAAAAAAAGTTAATGTTTGTAAGAGAACGGCAGGACAAGCAAAACAATTCCGAAATGAATCAACCACTTGGTTTGGAATTTCATTGTTCTTTTATCTTTTATGTCATTAGTAATTTGCTCTGTTTTCTTGTTTCGTTCCATGCTTGTTCCTGTACACCCTCACTCACCGGTCACCAGTAAGCAATAAAATTCATATACAACTTCGAAGTTACTTTATATTCCCATCCTGTTATTGCAGCTCATTTCTAGTTACCTTTCTCTGCTTGAACATTGAAAAGGCAAAGGAGATGATGACTGATCCCAAAAATCCCATGAGAACGTCACCAGCTCCAGGATTAGATGCAACGTTTGTAAGATAATCCCCTGAATGAATAAGCAAGGCAAAGTACAATTTTGATTAGCTGAGCTTAGCAAAAAATATTGTTCAGAAAATTCGAAATCTCATGCTCCTAATTCTGATGTATTACACAAGTAAAGAAACGGGCAGCAACTATAACATCTTGCTATACATGTAGAATGACCATTAAAGTAACAGTTAGTGATTTTTGATCTCTTGAACACTAAACTAAATGTAATAGGCCTTGAGAATATCAAAACAGCAAAAGAGTCTTGGTCTCGCAACATATTATAACAAGTGAACACTATAATTGTAGACTTTTTAAGATATACAGTCTTTTGGCCTTTGTCCTTTAGCATACCACATGTTGATTAACCTTAAATAACTTGAGTTTCAATAACTGTTAGTTTCTTAAAAGCCAAATCTTCAGTAAAAACGTTTCTGCATGAAGTCTCCCTTTTACCTCCTTTTTCTCCATCACGTACCCATGGAAATCGTGGCTGACCCTGTTGACTAATTGGCAATTAGTTTCCTGTTACATTCAAGATCCTCATTCTCAAATCTTGTTTGGCGGATAATGGATGCTTATTCAGAGAACAGGCTTTTTTATTATTTTCCAATTTGAGCCTATGACCAATGGTTCAGAAAGTTTTCTAAACAAAAGGACTTTAATGTGAATGAAGCAGTTATATCTTGCAATTCCATGAGTTTCTTCCAGATCACAAGCCTAAGGCCAATGATGAAACACAAATCACAGACTATTTCAACTGTTATAGGCTAATCTAAGTTGATATAGCTATAGTCAACTTTTATGTTACCAATGTAAGAATAAGAAAGTAAATAAATTATAACATAGAAGTAAGATCTTCACTAAGAATAAGAAAGTAAATAAATTATAACATAGAAGTAAGATCTTCACTAAGAATAAGAAAGTAAATAAATTATAACATAGAAGTAAGATCTTCACCAAGAACTGGATCAAGTCCAGACTTAGAAAGGTATCCAAAAGCAATTGCTGCAAGATCTGCAGAGACTGCACAACAGATGATTGGATGGAAAACCTTCTTTACAGCCGATGGAAGCCTGAGGATATAAACCTTATGAATGTAAAGACCAGATGAACAAGAAAAACGAAGAAAGTTTCCCCGATAAACTGAAAAATAGATTTATTCATGCTGAGAGGCTGAATTACCCTGATCCAACTAGGTAGCCTAATACAGTAGATGAAAGCAGAAAGGGTAGGCATGTTCTAGCACTTGTTCCCAGCGCTGTTGGATAGTAAAGTGCACCAACAAATGACACCAAAAAGATCCCACTCCAGGTCCACACCTCCAAAGAAGAAAAGGGAGAAGGTTTTGACATGGGCTCAGCAGGTATCATCTCGGTCTTTACCATTTTCCTCACGGATATAGCTGTGAAACCCGCAACACAAAGAGAAGCCAACCAGCCTCCAACTGCAGAGAAGTCAAAATCAGTTACACTTTGTTGGAATGAGGAAAGAGGCTTACACAGAGGGAGAGAGGAAAAGGAAGGAAGCTGCATTCTTTTTATCACCGTAATTCTTTACTAAGGATAACTTGTCGAGCAGCTTACAATATGTTAGGATACTAATTAGTAAAAACATGCTCAACTCTAAACAGGTCCCTCTGAGTTCAATGTCCAAAAACTTTGCTTATCTCATAGGAAGATTTTCAGTAATGAGTAACTGATAGCACTTTCTTACACACACCAGCTTAAATAGTGATTGTTATTATTTAGCTAAGCAAGGGCCTCTAGAAGCTAAATAGGCATCAAACTTAAAGTTAGTTGATCTTAAAAGATCTTTCTGCAAAAGAACCAAAAGCTTTTCGGATAGTTAAATTATGGTACCTAGTATGAAACATATCTTGGCTCCAGAGGCTGCAGGAATATCCTTGACAGCAAGAGGGAGAACAACCAAAGAAGGTACATAAAACAATGGAAGCCATCTCTGGATAAACAAAAATGCAGGCTCAAAAAAGTTCATCAATCCTACTGCAGCCTTAGGAACAATGGAGTCAAGAATCATTAGAACAGTAAATGTGCAAAACATTCCAAATAGAGCACTTGGGAACTTAATAGCAGCAGCTACAAATGCTTTCTTTAACAATTTATCCATAGCCAGTATGATTCCAAGTGAAACTAACAAATGCAATGCTCCAAACACCTACAGCAAAACAAACACCCAAAAACATCAATACTCAAGGTACCCAATCAAAATTTCATAATATCAAAGAGAAAATGATTCAATCTTTTTGCCTTGTTTGATAACCCTGTGGAGGTAATACTACTGTCTGATCCCATGGATCTGACAAGAAATCTTCTACTAGAGTGAGTTCTCCTAACACCCATTTCATGGGATTGTGAACTTTGGACGAAATTCCTCTTGATAGGTACTCCATTAGAGCTCAAATTGGATTTCTGAGAAATGATTCTAAGTGGGGCTCGTAAAGATTTGAGCTTTATTTGAAAAAGAGTCGTTGGGTAATGGAGATTGGGGAGAAATAAACTCCTTGGAACAGCTGAAGCTGTTGCCATGGGGAATCTTGAGAAGAAGAGAATGTAGTTGGTAAATGTGGAGCCATTTTTTGAACTGAGCAGTGGAGAAATTTGTGTGGACGTGAGAAGGAGAAGATGATTCTTATTCTCTCCAAGTCTTCCTCCATCACATATCTGCACAAGAGTGACTCCTTTGTCCCCTTACAAAACTATAATCAGTTTTGTTCGTTGGCTTTTTTTGTCTGTATTGAACTTTCTTGTGGAGTATTTCTTCGTCAATTTATTTATTTTTTTCACTTCCCAATTTAGAAGTTCTAAAAGATGCTTTCTTCCGACTTCTCTATGAATTTTCCCAAAAGAGAGAACGTAAACTGAGAATACATCATAAGAACTACTCCTACTTAGTAGACTGACAGAACTACTCCTACTTAGTAGACTGACACTTGTATTTCTAAACATTGGGCTCAAGCAAACTTTTAAAATCTAATTATAAAAGAGATTTTTTATCAAAGATATTTTTGAAAATACTTTTGAATAACAATATTATATGCTTATTAATTAATTTTAAAATCACTTTTGTTGATATTAGAGCAATAATTGTTGACCAAGATTTCAAAGTGATTAAGAGAAAATAATTTTTTTTCAAAAGAACAACTTCTGCTGCCGCACAAAATCACTTTTCTTTTCCTAAGATTTGATCATACATCTTAGGGAAAAGGGTCAAATTTTTTTTCATTTTATTCTTCCGTCATACTATAAGATTAATATACTGTTTGCTATCAAAAAGATTCAAAAATATCCTTCATTTGGATGTAATCCCCAAATGGGCGTGGCATTTTAAATCATTTGAAATATGACACCTAAAATCAATTTGAAGGATTTTATATTACTGGAAGGGTGTCATATTAACTAATGTCGCTTGACAAAGAAACGCATGATATATTTGTTAAAATTGACTTTTTGAAGTTGTAATTTTTTTAATTTTTTTAATTTTTTTATCTTTTTTGATTTTTTTAATGTGTTTGTTTGTGTTTTTGTTTTCTTTTTAACAATCAAACAATTTTAAAATTCTTGAAAATTTAAAATATTTAAAAGCTCATTATCAATTCATCCTACGTAGATGTTTTCACCGACCGCAAGAGCCTTCAATACATATTTAATATTTAAAAATTTTTTTAATTTTTTTATTTATTTTGGTTTTTTTTGTTTTTTAAAATTTAGCTTTAAATATTTATTTAGTAATAAAATTTAACTTTTAAATATTTTAAATTTTCAAAAATTATATCAAATCAATTTTTGAATTTTTAAAATTTTCAATAACAAATAATTACAAAAAACAAAAAATTAATAATATATTTAAATATAATTTTAAATATTAAACATCACAACTTAAAAAAGTCAAATTTTTAATAAATATATCATATGTTGCTTTGTTAAACGATATTGGTCAATATGACACACTTCGATTAATATAAGCCATGCAAATTCGATTTTAAGTGTTATATTTCAAATCTCATTTAAAATACCAAATGAAGAGATTTTTGAATACTTTAATAACAACAGAGGTATATTTTACCCTATAGTACGATGAAACATAAAATTAGCTATTAAACTAAAATAGGGAGATATATTTGACCCTATGATGAATCCGTCAAGGATCGAACCACATTGAGTCTATCATACGCAGTAAGGGTCTTTGTATTTTCTGATGAAAATAGTTGGTATTAGCAGTTATTGAATTGCGGTTGGGTAATATGTTTTCATGTTTCCTTGTTGATTCATTTAACAAAGGCATAGGGACAGAGTTCTTGTTTTACTCTGCCTTTGTGGTAAAATTCAAGGCTTACCAAATGTGTGGGCAGCCAGAATCAGGTTTTTCACTTGAGAGGTAAAGAAAACATTTGCTCTCAATTCCAGGTAAAAATCAGGAGATCAATAAACTGGACGAAGGGATTATTCCAAACATTTTGACAGCTATAAATGGCAACTATAGTTGCTGAAATTATAAGATTGATCAAGATTTGTACAAAAAAGTATCTGCATCTATTACTGGTTTCTTCTGTGTTCCACCGGTGCGCAAACTTTGTTAGGCAACTCTAAAGCTGAACAGTTGATGAAGGAAAGGGCTCTATAATTTGGAAGTTAATAAGTTCCTTAACTCCTTTCTAAGAATCTTTCCAGCTGCAGACCTCGGTATGGAAGCTCTGAAGTAAACTTTTCTAATCTTCTTGTATGGTGCAACCTGTTATAAAGAATATGAAGCTATTAGCAATTGAGGCGCCTATATACCTACAATCGACGATGCACCATATGCATGTATTCTTGATAAGCGTAAAAAATAGCCATGTCATACTAGCAGGGAGATAAATCACTTGCTGCCAGCTGAAGCAAGGGAAGAACACAAAGAAACTCGGGAAAAAAAACAGACGGTGAAGCTGACTATTACCTGCTTAGAAACAAAATCGATTACATCTGTTTGGTTAAGTGCACACCCGTCTCTCTTGGCAACAAATGCAACTGGAATTTCTCCAGCTTCCTCATCTCTGGCTCTGAACAATCGAATAACAACAAATTGGATGAGTTCCAGCTACCCGACCATGCTAAAAGTGGAATAAAGAAATAATATTATGCGCATTCCTTCAAAGATCAGCATGGAACATTGGTATAAAGAACCGAGGAGGAGGAGTACTTCGACTGACATTACCTCCAACTACTTCCACAAATTCTGAGTAAAGGAATCTCTGAGACCGTTATATTTTACCATACACTTCTTGCAACTACTTAATGATTCAAAAACAATCAAAAGAACTAAACATCCAAACATCTGGGCATGTTCAGAAAGGGAATAAGTAAAGAAAAAGCTCCTTTTGATATGGTTGGACAATTCTCATAATTCAACATCTTCCAGGATTAGACCAGTGGTACTACTCACTCGAGGTACAAAGTCACAAGAGCAACCTACTACATCAGTCTAGAGACCAAAAGGATGTGCAGGCTTCCAGATATACCCATAATCAAATTGATAGTAGCAGCAGGAAATCAAATTTCTTCTTTAACTCGAGCAAGAGCATCTATCACCAATTCTATTTTAAAGAAGTTCAATATCATGGTTAACCACATGAACGAACTGTTAACATGTGATTGAAAAATAAGTTCCTTCCCGTTCATGCTTCTACCAGGCACTAAATGCTGATATCCGTTTTTCCAAGCGACTCACCTTTATTTTGAATTTTTCATATTTGACCATCCCTTCCTAGGAATGAAGTTCAGTGTCATCGAAATGGCATCTATGGAGGATGAAATATGAATTTATGTTCAAATTACATGTATTCCTCTTAATAGGTTTGCATCAATATCTGAAGCACCAGTCAAGCTTACCCCGTTACTGCAGCATCAATGATATCTGGATGTGAGACTAATACAGCTTCTAAATCAGCAGGAGCTATCTGCAAAATTACATACAGCAAGAGAATCCATCCATCAATCTCAAGAAAATTTTTAAAAGAATGATTTAATTAATAATGCAAGCCGCAGTTCTCATGGTAAATTCTCTGATGCTACTTAAACATGAAGCACGGAGAAGAAATTGACTAATGGGCTACAACTCAGATCCATAATTATGAATATCAGATATCAGAAGCAACATGTTCCAGATCTCAGGAAATGAGCAAGAACTCAAATACAAGAAATTGAAAGATCTACCTGAAAGCCCTTATATTTTATAATTTCTTTCAGACGGTCAATGATATAAAGATATCCTTCTTCATCAAAATATGCGATATCACCAGTATGGAGCCAACCATTGCCATCAATCGTAGACTTAGTAGCCTCTAAGTTATTCAAGTAACCTGGAAATTGAGATGCCAAATACAAAATTCTTTTACTTGTTGTTAAGAAAGCATAAATAGTAGAAGGCAAAAAAAAGAAGTATGGTTAGCAACTTGACACTAACTTTTCAAATCGGGTTTTGTTAAACATTAGTTCAAACAATTATCATACACATCAGAAATACATGATGGTTATATGAGCTAAAAATTTCGCAGTTTTTCACCAATTTTATTTTTTTTAAAATCTAAGGATGAAGCATATCCACCAGAAGATCTACTGTAATATTTACCGGCTAAGAAATTTCTTTGATGGTTAAGCAGCATAAACAGCATTTCAGTATCTTCAGATAAATAGCACCAGTAGCATAAGGAAACTAAGTACCTTTCATTACACCAGGTCCACAAAGCCATAGCTCGCCCATGCAGTTGGGAGGTAAGGGTGAACCAGTGATCCAACCCACTACTTTAGCTTGCATGTTTGGAGCTAGAAGCCCTACTGAAGAATAATTATGGAGCTTTTCAGTATTGTAACCACGTGTTCCAATTGCAGAAGACTCAGTCATGCCATAACCCTGGACAACAAATTATGACATATTTTTCTGAAAAGTGAAAGAAAAACATACAACAGATAATTTGCAAAACAAATTTCATCCTTCTTGATGTAATGCACTCTTTAAGTTTTCAATATTCTAATACATCTCCAATTGGCTCACGGGAAAGTGGAATCAGAAGAAGAAACAAATATTTATTTTTGAAGGGTTTAACTGAGATAAAGAGCTTCAATTAGTCTCATATCTAGAGCTAACATCATCCATATCAAATACTCCCTCCATTCCAATTCGTGTGTTTGGTGTTTTGATTTGGTACGGAGTTTAAGAAAGTAAAAGAAGATTTTTTATTTTGTGGTCTTAAACTAAAAATACGTGGAATGTACCAAAATATCCTTTAATTTTGTTGTCTTAAACATTGAAAATTAAAGAGTGGTAAAAAAGGAAAGAAGCATTCTTAAAACTAAAAAAGGGAAGCTAAGCAGATCAAAGAACATAAGTAACGCACTTCTACTTTGAACGAAATAGGAACTTTGCCTTTCCAAAATGGTAGCTGCCTAGACATATATGGTAAGATGCATCCAATTTACAGTCAATGATTTAGGGGACATACCTGGATGAAATCAACATTGGGTAGAGTGTGAACAAAGTCTTCAATGAATTTTGTGCTTATGGGAGCTGCACCACATGAAACCTGTTTCAAGCTCTTCATACTGCTCGAAGCACCATCCTTTGCTCTTCTAGTCAATGCCATTACTAGTGGTGGGACTGTGGGGAAGTGAGTGACACCATATCTTTCAATAGCTTTCACCATCTCATCAGCATCAAATTTTCTCATCACAACAATGGTAGTTCCCAACGACAACAACCCCATCACAAAGAGAGAAAGCCCATACACATGAAACATTGGCGCAACAGCCAAGTATACATTTTCAGTACTCAAATATACATATTGTGAAGCTTCAAACCTCACAAAAAGTTCTACCGTGGCTATGAAGTTCCCATGAGTCAAGATAACACCTTTGCCCGCACCAGTAGTACCAGATGAGTACAGAATTACTGCTGTATCTTGCTGACTTATTTTAGCTCTTGAATCCCAATTGGGATCACAGGAAATCAGCTCATAAAACACAGAACTTTCACTACCATTTGAACTAGAAACCAAAATTTCTGGCACCCCTATGACTGGAATACCTAATGTAGACAACTTATCAAGTTTATCATTAGTAGTAAATGCCAGAGTTACACCACAATCAAGGGATTGCTTCTTTATCTCTGACAAACTACTGAAGGGATTCATAGTGGTTGCAATTGCACCAAGAGTCAAAACACCCAACAAAATAACAGGGAAATAAATGGAATTTGGGAGGAGAATCAAAACTACATCACCTTGTGAAACACCCCTTTGGTGAAGACCACTAGCCATGGACTTAACCATTGGATAAAGCTCTGAATAGTAAATTGAAATGGCAGAAGTGGAGTCCACAAGAGCAGAAACCCCAACATGCTTGTGAGAGAAAATGAAGGAAACAACATCAAGAAAAGGGTCTTCTGGCAGTTTTATGGAAGGGTACTTGCTGCTGTATATACCTGTTTCAGCAGAGTACCAAAAGGGAAATGACCCTTTTGGGTAATGGGTTTTAGAAGGGTTTTTCTCAACTTGGCCATTCCCACCTCCTTCATCACCCTCTCTGGTGTGGGTTTTCAAGAATGTTGTCATTTTGATCACAAGAAAGGGCTAATTAGTGGGGGATTGTACTCAAAATCAAAAAAAACCACTGCATTTATAGAACAAAAATCTTGGCTTTGCCATCTTATTTAAGCAGTAATAACCCTTTATCTACAAAGAGACAAAACAAAAATTGTAGGCTTTGCCATCTTATCAGATTGTAAGAGTATTTACAATCTGAT
>JACEIK010000744.1:153882-164553 GCA_018107945.1 Datura stramonium
TAATATATAAAAAAACTGACTTCGTATTCTTCCTCGAATCCAAGCACTAGATCCATCCAAAATACCTCAAAAAACTACACTAAATCACCTTAAATTTCAAATTTAGGCTCCTCAATCCGATCTTTTACAACAATACCCATTCAAAACGAAGTTTATTTATGAAAATTTAATTTTTAAACTTTGAAGCTTCAAACTTCAACAATGGACGCCTATGAAGTTTCTGCTTACAGCAATACCAACAAAAAAAAAAAGAAGGAAACAATGAGAATCTAGAGAGAAAGAACAAGAATGGCGGAAAAGATCGATGTTTTCGAACAAAAAAACTATATTCCCCAAAATATTTCGACTATATTTTCTAGAAAATCACAAAACACACCCTATATCTAACCAGTTGCTTGACTCATACTCCCTCCGTTTCCAAATAAGTAGTGTTTTCAGCTTGAGCACACCCTTTAAGAAAACTACTCATTTCTAGATAAAAAATATAATTTTACCCACTTACCCCTGATAAATCTCTTGAAAAAAATGTAACTATTTAATATTTCTTGATTATGTAAAACTTTCTCCACTTAAATAAGGATAAAATTAGACGAACATCATCAATGTCTTCTTAATTATATGAAACACAACTTATTTTGCAACAAAATTAAAAGGCCAAAACACCACTTATTTTAAAACAACGGGAGTAGAAAATTACAGTACAGCGGAGAAAAGCTGACAATCTCCTCCTGATTTAGAAGTTGTGATCCGTTATTGATTTTTATTATGCGAAAAAAAAAATCAACAAATATTGGCTTTGAATATATTTCAATTACTAGTTCAGTACAAAAAATCTTAAAAGTCGAATTCTTAAAGTTAAAATTCTGAATTCGCCTTTAGTTTCACGTTTGCATTTAGCAGTTAATCATGATGAACAGGGTCCAAGACCTTCCTGCTTCTTCTTGATATCTACTTCTCAACAAACAGAGAGGAAAATAACACATGTATTTACTCATCAAGACAACTCCTTAAAAAGAAAAAAAAAATTGTGAAGAAAACCCAAATGTATTTACATTGATGGACAAAAATTACAACTAGGAGGGGCTTGACCTGGTTAGCAAAATGTTTAAGCATGGTGGGGTTAAGACAATTGAGTTGCTAAACATCAGTCAGACTAAGGAAGATACCTTCAATAGTGATATCCGTTATGCTGATATTGCGAATCATGGTGATACTGTGACTCAAAATCATAGTGATATACGTGACTGGTTTGTTCGTATTGGTAGTGAAACAAGTCCCCTGGTTGTCCAACTTCATAGTGCTGGATGTTATGAGATGTTTGAGACGTCTGAGATGGCTCGTCTTCTTTATGATCTTTGGCGTCATGAGTTGGGGATGGAGAACTGAGTTCGCTCAGCGGGGGGCTGGGGCTGTCAGGAGGTGGCTTTTTGTCGACTTTAACGTCCTCCAATTCAATCTCTTCAAATGAGTGGAAAATAGGATGTAGATATGCATCAGCCAGGTATGCTTTCAAGTTGGCATCAGATTCAGAAGATCGGTCTTGTAAGTCCTTTTCCATCGCTTCCTGAAAATCACGAGAACATAGGAAAGATGTATTTCCATTATTATTTGTTTAGAGATACAAGTACATAGGTCTTCTTGACTTCAAGTCTTACCGACGTCTAGAATCAGAAGAATTTTCATGTACTTGACCGATGAAAAAGAAACAGATCTTCACATGAGGGGCATGTTTGAAGATATATTTTTATGTAATAGAAAGTGTGTTCTCTCCTAACTGCTTAAGCTTTCGGATGAGGTGGTCACACAATTCAATACTACTAACAACATTGACTATCTAACTGTGGTGTCTAGGCTAGTTTGCGGGCACCTTTAAGATAAAACTATCTTTAATCAGGTAAAGAACAAAAAAGCTGAGGTAGGGAATCTAGCATTTCTACTCATCTATAGTTGGAAATTTTTAATGAAATGACACCACGTAAGTGAAGCTTACCTCAATGGGATACTTTCTGAATGCAGGTTCAAATCGACTTTTACAGTACTTATGGAACGTTAAGGTTAAAAGAGGCAACACCACGAGGAATGGAGTGGACTTTGCAGCTTTTTTTGTGCTCAACAGACCCATCAGAAGCAGCTGAGATATCACTAAGCTAGCTATAATGCGTCCATGAACATGAGGCCAAAAAGCAGCACAACTTTCATACCGTTGGTTGTACACATTGATTACCTGTATAAAACAAACTAATAATCAGAAATCATTGATGATGAGTACACCACATAAAGCTATGTTCTTGAAAAAGGATACTATTCCCTCCCTATATTGGACTGTTCAACATTTAACGTCAAGCAATATAAAGGACCCATGATCCAGAATTATTCTCCTATCATACAGAAATTTTTACAGATTTTTGTATTGCTGGTTTGTTCACACGTGCTTTGAAATTGTATTGTTTTACTAACTTCTACGGACGAGTGAGATTTTAATCTTTTCTTTATCATAGAATTGTTTTCATCACTTCCTACTGAAACTGATATTCCTTTAGTTAAAAAATGAGAAACTATAACATCTCATTCTATAGTCCATCACTTTTCTTTGTTTCCAACTGAGTACCCGCTTTGGAGCCATCCAGATTCGCATGGGGAAGTTATGCTTTGAGTGGAAAGCTCTCCCTACCAAGGCGACTCCATTCCCAAGGCTCGAACCAGTGGCCTTTCATTAAGAATAGAAGGGTACTTAGCACCCGACCACAACCTTTAGTGGTATTTTCTTTTATCAGCCACTTTATTGTCCATGATTAGAAAATGACTTTATAATTCTTATGATAAGTTAAAGTAATAATAATGTTCCATCAAATCGGTTTAAAACTGTCAGTTGAATATATTCTGTGATTTTATTACATCAATCTTATCTGTATCAATATCAGAAATCGTATTTAGGGATATTCCATTGGAAATTCACAAAGACTCAATTTTTGTTGAGTAGATCATTGAGTTTAATGTTACTTTTTTCTGGTGTCATTCATTATTTAGAACATTTTCCCCCTATTCCTTCTATCTTTTTCTGTCATCTGTCCCAATTCTAACTTCAATAATGCAACTAATACTCTCCAAACAAAAGGAAATTAAAGTGACAAAATTGCCCTGTATATATTCATACATTGATTAACGGTAATACGGGTATATAAAATTATAATACCAAAACACTAACTCTCTGAAACTTTTATAAATAGTATAGGTCGATTCCAACACTCAATAAATCTATCGTTGTGAACACTCAAAACTACATTCCCCATAATTTGCCACACAAATCTTTAGGTTACTCAAAAGTTTGATCACCGATGTAATGAACTGCACTTATAAATTGCTTTCAATACAAAAAGAGCTCCGTCCAGCTATGTGCTCTAATAAGGTTAATAAACAAATTGACAAGTAAAATAGAAAAGGAATAAAAGGATAGGACTAACCTGATGACGATAAACAAGATAAGCAAAGGCAAAGAAGACCAGTATGAAAGGAAGAAGGATTGGAGTAACCACAGCATAGACTATGCCCAGAAGAAAGTATAGTTGAAGACTTGGAAGTGTCTCGGGAAAATCTACGCTCCCAGGGTCCATTGCTCTCTCCACGTCCCTTTCGGTTTTCACAAGGAACATGTTCTTAAGATGAAAAATAACGAGAGGTTTCAATCTGAGAATTTCACCAGCGATACCAGCCCAACCATCAACCATTATATATGTGATAAAGAAAGTTGCTTTCATTGGTATCGATACCCCAATATTTCTCGGTATCCTGCATGAAAGAATACAAATGCTATCAAACTCAAAACTTCCTAGAAAAGAAATGAACTTCTGTCTCAGAAAGTGCTGCTTTTTCATATTTATGTCTAGTAAAGAAGCACTTGTTTATTCATTTATCTCGGGCTAACAACAAATATATACTCCTTTTCTCCAAATTTGCACCCTTCAAGTTTAATGCCTAACTAAGTAGAATCAGTATTTTAAAAGGAACTTCATCTAATTCAAAATTTTGAAGAAAAAAGTAGCAACTTAAGCTGGATCTCCATCTATAATTTACATGGAAGGGCAGAAAAACAAATGAGAAACAATACAGTTGATTATTGAGTTGCATATACCCTCTTTTAAAACGGGAAAGATTCATAGGGTCCACAAGGCCCATATGGAAATTGACTATGCTATGATGACATTGGCTATAAGATAGCCCGAATTCCATTACAAACTCAACATTTGTTCCAGACTAATGAAAGAATATCATCCAGCGTATTGGAGGTATGAGAAATAAGGAAAACGAGAGCAAATCAAGAATTTTAAAACATTCCAAAGATACATTAAAACATAACACAAGTCTCACCAGATTTTATAACTAACATAACACAAGGTTACAACTGGGGAGTTTAATAAGCATCTTTTTTATAGATGAGGAAGTATAAGAAGCGTATAACTGAACAAACTTCTAGAGATTTGAACTAAAAAATCAAAGAGGTTCAAAAGCATGTCTCTATATATACATATACACAAACAAGGTAAATAAGCGTCATTTTTTTCAATAAGCTTCAAGCACTTGGCACACGGCATACTCTTATCATAATACATTGTTTTGTCAACACAGCTAAGGTGTAAGACAGGAAAAACCTTCTCTCCTGCGATAAGCTTAATTTTGGAAACTTTCGAAGATCACACAATACTTGATTTCTTCTTTTTCGATTCTTGATCTGATCTCGTGTCGCTCCTTCCACTCGGATCATGTCTTGGTCAACATTCACTGAAATTCTAGTTTCATATCTCACTCTTAACCATTTTGAGAACTTTTATAACGTAGACTTATATTCGACGAGCTTTACACAGATAATGACATCATCAAAGAATGAAGTTAGCATTAACATGTCCTATCCACAGGCGTATCATCTTCTTTCATCGAGGGACCGAGCTAATCTATCATGTTTCAAAAGCTCATGAACATAGCACAGTCATTGTAATTTCTTTACTTTGAGAATGGACATAAATTACCATAAAGTGTACTGGAGATTACAGCAAATCACCCAATAACATAGTGATTCAACGGGTGAGAGAGAAAGAGAAAGAGATAGAGAAAGAGATTACTGAGTAGCTGATTGGTGAAGGAAAGCATGAAGTTGCTGGAAAGCTGTGCCTGCTACTATGCTCCCCAGGAATACATTGACCAACATAAAATAATAGTATTTTGCTGCTGTTCTCCTCTCAAGCACTGATAACGCCACATGTCCCTCAATCTTTGACATAAACATCAGAATGGAAGGAAGAACAAACAAGAACACTTTAAGAGCCAAACCAGGAAGAAAACCCTGTAGAAATGACTTGATAACACTCCTGCAAGCATTACGAGAAATTTTGCTTCACTAGAAACTCTTTATAAAAATACAACAAATGCAGATATGAAGGAAGAATTAAAATACTAGTAAATAGAAATTTTAGTAACAGACTTAGTCAGGAGTCTTCTAAAATATATAACAAGCATATCTGGATAAAGAAGAAGATTTTTGACACTTAAAAATAAGGATAATAACTGAACTCCTCTCTTTTTCTCTGTCATACTATGTAAACTAGGATATGGTACACACTACAAAATAAAGTGGAAGATTAAAGTGCAATGTAGTCTCAAGAAAGTTGCTTAGACATTCGTCAAGCCTTTAAAATCTGAAATCTATCTGCTGAGATCAGAAGAAGAAGCAGTCAGACACCAAGATCATCTTAGATGGCATTTCTTAGGGAGATCAAACCAGTTGATTGGCTAAAGTCTACTGTTTCTTAGTACCTGCAGATAAACTGATGAGAAAGATCTGCAATATGACAATCTGAAATAGAAAGATAATCCACTTTGGAGAAGGTCCAGCAAAATGCTAAACATTTAGAAAAGTCAACAGGAGTGTCTTATATTATATGATATTAATGCAGAGTAAGCAATATCCATGACAACTACATTTGCAAACTTAAATACCCTGGCACTGCCCACTGATATTTCCTCATTAAATCAACTTTTCACATAAGGCGTGAATGAATCAGATTACTGCAATACTACTCTATTCCAAAGCAAAAACAATATGGAAAATGATCTTACCATTCAATTAGTGGCCTCAGAAAAGGTGCAACCTTTTCTAAACCTTCCAGATTAGCCAATGATTGCACGAAAGCAATAGGTATCATGTAAAAGAATACCAAAGCAAACACTGCCACAGAAATCAAAAGCTTGCGCAGGCTGAGAGAAAAAAAAGATATAGACAGATTGTTCCAATAGACATCCCGTGGTTCAGGGGCCCAATTAGTCAGCCACAGTGTTGGGTTCTTGCTTTGCTGTGTTTGTGCACAGACAGCTGCCCCGCATCTTGAATTAAACGATACAAAGGCCGCAGGCATGATAGATTTTGAGTCCTTGAGAATTCTTTCACGTTCCATTGTCAACTAGAAAAGGCAACATAAATACAAAGGATAAGTCAATTGGTGAAAAGGAGCCTGCATTAAAGCTTGACTTAAAATGCACATCTCCTTTCTTATAGGCCATACCCTTTCTCAGAGAAAAAAAGGTAGAGTAAGAAAGAGAGAAGGAGAGAAAGAGAGAGAGAGAACAGCCTGGTCCAAAACATATGTTGGGGGAGGGAGAAAAAAGACAACTTTATGCAACAAATATGATAAAGATGTTAATTTTAACCTTCTCAAAAGAAAATAATAATAAAGATGTCGACTAGTATTTTCATTTGTTCAAGGACAACAATTAAGCTAATCAAACTAGAAACTAAACTCACTCTTCTATCAAACTCTTTAAGCTGCTGTTTGTAGAAGTCAATGGAATCAACTCTCTCACCCCAAAGTCCAAGGAAGCCTTTCTGCAGAAAAGAGGAGATATAATATGCTGTTAAAACATTAATAAAATAAAAACAGATGAAAACCACAGCATGAGATCACTTTTTCTTCTTTTATTTTTTTCAAAAAACCAGTAGCAGTACCATGAGAAGTTCAAGATAAAATGTCGCTTTTCCTGAGCTCTATCAGCTAAAAAGTACCTTTTTTGTTGGCCTCTTTTCTGGATTTCTCTCAAACTTAAGCTGGTTGTAGTCCAGCCAATTTTGAAGCCTAGCCCTTTTTCTGACAAGTTTGGCAAACTTGTTGGCATTGTAGACAGCCTAAAAGAGACAAGACCAAAGAAACCACATGAAGTAAGCAATTCTAGCTCAAGAAAAGGTAGCAATACTAGATAAACACCTTCCCACTAAAAAAATGACCAAAATTACCCACTGTAGATGTTACCTGGTGACAAAGATAGTGGTCTGGATGGTTCTTCTTAAAGAAATTTTCAACACTGTCTGTTATTGAGCGTTTAGATTCATGAGGAACATTCCTAACCAGAACCTGAAAGACAAGATGTGCAAAGGTTTATTGTAGAATGGACTAAAATTTATCTCAAATGCAACAAAACTGAGTCTGTAAACCTGTAAGCACAGATTTTCTGTCCATGTATGATAAGTTTTTCAGCTCATGGATTAAGAACGTAAAATTTATGAACAAGGAAACAAGTCCTAGTTTACCCACAGTGAACTGTTCGGCATGCCTGTCTTGTGAAGCCAAAAATTTTAATCTCATTGCAGCTACTCTACCATATTCCTTGTACAGCATAAAACAGGTCCAAAACGTGAATAAGTATTCCATTGCTATGTGGACAAAGAACCTGATTCATGTGAACAACCAATTGCAGTTCCTTATTAGCATGAGATCCAACAGGAATGCATAGAGAACAAGGAAATTCAAACAGAAAGAGGATGAGACAAATTACATTGCTATTTTGAAATTACCCTATGCATATCTTCGTTCCACTTGACCTTTTAGCAGGAACATAAATTTTGCTCAAACATTAGTTAATGGTGCTTTCTATTGACAAATTAGTCCTGCCTACCCTTGTGATTTTGTTGCAGGGTTAAGGATAAAAGGGAAATTATTAATTAGAGAACGGACTTATAAAAGACAAATTGAAGCATCACTTTTCTAAATCTATGAAAGAGCAATGTGCACATAGTTTACATATGGCTCTAATAGAAGGAACTTTGCTAACACCATTCCCTTTTTTCAGGAACTTCCAAAACTTTATGCCTTTGTTTTTAACATACTTCTGGTGCTCCTCAATAATTCCCTGATAAGTAAATATTCCCCGGTATGATACTAAGCTTTTAGACAACACAAATTAAGAGAACACAATAATAGCATAAAAGGAGAGGAATCAGGGTAAGCAATGGCAAAAACACAAATTTAGCAGTCACCATACCTCAGAAACATATATACATATGTACTTATTGTAGATCAAATGAGAGGTAATGATTCAACAATAGACTTACTTCCAGGATTTGGGCTTGATATTTGATATAGAGAGCTTATCGATATCACTGACAACCAAATCTTTTCTGAGGAAAAACAATATCCCATCTGACACGTTAACTGGAATAAGAACTAGAAGTGCCACAATTGCAGTTGGCGCAAAAATTTTTAAGCTGTCAAAGACAAGAATGCAGGTATATTAGATAAATTTAAAACAGCAGCTTTCATTGAATCTAAAGAGCTAACCGATATGAGAACTCAAAATGAAAAGAAAAAGGGGAAAAAGAAAAAGAAAAGATGTATACAAGGGAATGAGCAAGAAGTCTGGGAATTGGTAGACTTTACTATGTTTTTCAGTTCACTCTCATTAACTTATGTGGTCAATATGATAGTAACTTGTTCTGCTAAACTAAAAACAAAGATGGATCAGTTGCAACAGGAAGAAAAAAGGGAACTAAATCATATACCACTTGAAACTAGAATCTCTATAGGGGAAAAATTGCAAATTAAGCAAACAAATAAATTTCCACAGAAATTCTTGAGCAGAGAAACTGCACAAGGTACAGTTTAACATAAAGAAATTTTTAATTTTTTTTTTTTAAAAAAAGTAACATTTAGCAACTGAAAGGAACATCAAGATGGGGACATTTTCTGCATTCTTAGGCAAAAATTAAATTGGGGAAACTAAAGTCCTCATGGCCAGAACTTCCTAATGAAAAAATTCTAATTGAGGATCTTAATTCCATCTTCAGATATATAATTCTTAAGCAAAAGAAGAATCCCAAACTTTCTCCATCAATAGCTCCCACTCCTCCCTATAAAGTACGGAGACACAGAAGAAATGGAGCAAAATTCCAAATTATGAAACTTTTCAGCAGAAAGACCATTGCAGTTCATCATTTGAAAAGGCTTTAACCCAAGAGGTTGGATTTTTACACCACCACAGACGGAAAATTCCCAAAAAACATAAAGCAAGACAAAAAAGTTGACAACTTTCAACAGCCAAAAACAACGAAATTCAAGAAAAGAGATAGAAGGGAGAGTTTCCATACCCAAGAGTGTATATCCTCAAGAAAACAGCAGAATCAAGGCCAGCATGTTCAATAATATTAGCTTCACTCATCTTCATAGCTTGAGGCATCCAGTTGAGGAAAGTAAGATAAGTCTTGAAATTGAGATTAACAAACTTCCCCACAAAATAGCCAACATGCCTGGGAGCACTCCTCTTCCCACTAATGTACCACTTGGGAAAGTAAACCCTGTCATTGATAGGCTGAATTCTAAGCAGAGCAAAAGCCAACAAGAATGCAAAAGCACCAAGAATGTTGATAAATGCTGAAACCCCAATGTCACTAAGAGTTGCCATAGTCTTAAAACAATGAGAACACAAGAAGTAACAGAATTGGAAGCAGAAACAAAAAGTTGGGCTTAAAAAGGAAGATTGGTATATAAACAGCAAGTAAATAAAAGAAAAGAAAAGAAAAGAATATTCTTTTTTTTAACGAGAGTTTTATCAATTGGCAATGGTGAATGGCCTACTCTCTTCTTTTCAGTTTTCAACTATTTTCCTTGATTTGTATCTTTGTGGGGTTCAAGAAAAAGCTGTTCTTCTTTAATGTTGGGATTGTGTGCGGGAGTGATTTTCTGTAGCTTCCATGGGTTCTGGGTAAATCAAGAAAAAACAAAAAGAGACCCTCTAGATTGTTTGCTGGCTAAAAAAGTTGTTTGCTGACTCACTGGCTTCTGGTTTGTGTTCATACTTGTGCGGTGTTCAATTTTCACTAAAAATTAAAATTAAGTGTTAAGCATTAGATTAATCATGAATTTGGTTTGATTTTTTCCTGCACAATTTCAAATTAAATGTATTTAGAATTTTCAGGTGATATAATTTAATTTGATTTAAACACTTTATTTATGTGATATTATTTTCAAAGAGAAATTATTATAACATAAATTAAAATATGTACTATAATATGTTTAAAATATTTTTAACATTTTGGGGTTTTCCATGTTACTAATTGATCTTTTTCCAGTTATAATTATTAGAAATCCCAGATTAATCGCCTTAAGATTGGCTTAATTTAAGGACTCATATTAAAGTTCTCTTTTTTTCTTCTGATAAAGTTCTCTTTTTCCTTTTCTTTAAAGAACGTGCTCAGATTCCAGAAGTCACCAGAAAGCAACAAACTGAAAAAACTCCAAAATTGGTTTAAAGTGTTTAAATAAATTTTTTTTTTATTTTAAAAGAAGTGTATGAGTAAGTTTTTAGGAGAAAATTAGTGTTTACGAGGAGTAGCAGAAATTATTTTAGAGTGTTAAT
>JACEIK010000744.1:164662-174950 GCA_018107945.1 Datura stramonium
ATAAAAAATATAAAAATAACTTTTATATGATAAACACCAATTAAATAATCATCGGTGAAATTTACTTTTTTTTCCTTTTATTATTTTATTAAATCAATGATTATGAAAGACATAACCACGAAATTGAATAATCACTTATTTCTTTATTTTTAATCAAATATTTTAATTTTAATTTTAAACTTTAGAAATGAAGTTCTTCTAGTTAGAAACGTTAATCGCGCCATCTTATCTTATAAATGAAGTTCTTTTTTAATTTTATTTTCAAAATTTAAGAATTTCATTTTATTACAACTTTACAAGAAAACAAAATGTAAGTAGGATATGCATAGTGAATAGAGATAAAATGGATAGGACTGGAAATCAATTGGATTGCATGTGGATCCAAGATAAGAGAATTAATTAATTTGTGGTCCCTTGGTGGAATGAATTAAAAAGAAATTCATTTAATAATACAGATTTTAATGGAGTATTTGTTGAAAGTAAGAATGTTAAAAGGAACTTTTGAAAGTAAGAATGTTAAAAGAACCCGGGTTGTATGTAAATGTTTACTATAATGGTTTTTTTATTTATTTATTTATTAATCATTTTTCTTCATCAACCTTAATAATTAATGTATAAATCTTTTTATTCTTTCTATTTTATTATTAAGAAAATTTTAACAGTGTAAATAGAATTCAACTTCAAAAGATAGTTTTTAAAACAAAACAAAAATGAAGAATTTCATAACTTAATTGAACAATTGAATTTTAAAAAAACTTAAAAATATTAAAAAAATCAAAAAAGATAAAAAAATTAAAAAAATTAAAAATATTTTTAATTAAATTTCTAATTTAGTGAAGAGGTAAAATGGTAATAACTTTTCACTTTTTTGGCTTTTCACTTATATAATAATATAATATGATTATGACTTTTACATATTATATTTATTTTTAATTTATTTATTTATTTTATTTAGTGAAGGATTAAAATGGTAATGCAACTTTGAAAAATGTTCACTTTTATTATATTTTAATTTAGTTTACTTTTTTTAT
The DNA here is from genome assembly GCA_018107945.1 of Datura stramonium. Classification (NCBI taxonomy): domain Eukaryota; kingdom Viridiplantae; phylum Streptophyta; class Magnoliopsida; order Solanales; family Solanaceae; genus Datura; species Datura stramonium. The sequence continues at coordinate 165,694 of JACEIK010000744.1, forward strand.
TTATTTATTATATTTTAATGGAGTTCGTTTTAATGACATAATATTAAATTATATTAATTAATTATTAATTAGTTAATTTTGATTTTTAAAATATTATTACATGTAATTAATTAAAACATAAAAATCTCAAAAGATATCACGTCAAGACGCCATCAAATCTCTTTTATATATACATATTCATTGATTATAAGCTAAGATAATACTTAGTGGGGTAGTTTATAGTGCTGTAGTCATACATGTGACGCACCAAAATTCCTCTGTAACAGCAAGACAAAATGTGATCACGTAGAAAAGCAAACTTATTCATAATAATAATAATTATTTATAAGTATAACAATATAACATAAATCTATTTTGTCTCATTTCCTTTTTCCCTTTTCTTTTTCCGATGAAAAAAGCTTTTCACTAATCAATATATCAGATTTCCGTCTGAAAAAAGTCAAATTATATTAACTTATTATAAAAATAAGGAAAAATTAATCCATGAAGTAACTAACTTTGAGTGGTGCATTTTAGAGGGAATCTGGTCTGCTAAATGAACAACTAGAAAACAACTTTTAATCACGAGATTTGTTGAAAGCTGTCTAGTGGTCCATTCCTATCATTGCTTCACCCACAAACAAAAGAAAATCATGTGCATTCTTGGGGTCCATATTTTATACTTCATCCATTAAAAATTCATAAAAAAAAACAAGAAACCTTATTAACCAAAAAGTTGGTATATTCATAAAATTTCTGAGAAAATAACCTCTAATGGCCACTTTCATAACTTTAAATATAAGAAGATGTTTTTATTTTTTTGGTATGTTATTGTGAAGATCAATCTCTTATAAAATAAGAAAGTAAAATTAATTTGTGGCCATGGGCTATAAAACAAAAATTGTAATTTTCAACCGGTCAGCTTATTTGTTACCTCCATTGTTATCGAGTGTAATTTTCTCTTTCTAAGTATGTGTTAGCGAAAAATTAAATCATAAATTTTATAATAACCTCTTGGTAAGTGAAAAAATTATTCATCAACGAAAAAACTTACTCACGAGTAATCGCGTGAGGGTTTGGACCAAATAAATGGATGAAAAATATATATTTGATTCAAATATTTATCACTTAATTAAGTGGATTTATATTTTATTGCATTTATTTTAAAATTGAATAATTTTAATAAAATATAAACAATCACCTGAATAAATAATTTTTTTATTTATAATCAGATAGGAATAGAATGGAAAGGTAAGTGACAACTAACACCAACACAAACTAGCAATGTACTGGGCGCCTTCATTTGTTTTCATTAAGCATTAAAACGCCCAATCAACGCACATACGAACGACAAGACGCTGTCTCTGGACATAATAATCGCACTCACCAAGAAAATAGCTGACGCTGCTAAGAATTGAAGTGAATAATAGAAGCTGCTGGATACGGAGCCAGAATGTGTCAGAATGACTCGACGCTGACATGCGATACTTGTGATAATGGAGATGGTTGGTGTTGCAGTCGACCTACGAATTAGCCGGCGAGAATGGATGGTTGTGATAAAGGAACTTAGTCGACATTAAAGAATGATTGCCACTGCTGCAAGGCCAAGCACGCAGGGCATAGTCGCGGCGTGTTAATTATGATCAGGAGGCGATTGGGCGTAGAATTGACTCCAAAGTGGTGGTAGTAACTATATTTGTGGCAAGAGGTGGTGGCGTTGTGTATGAGGCGCACAGAAGTGTAACTATAACGACAGGAGGTGGTATGTGTGGTAATGGCCGACAAAGAAAGCAGGGCCGGCTGTCGTGGCTGAGGTCAAGGGTCGGGGCAAATCTGCACGTGGTGCGGCAGATGATAAGTGGTTAATTAGTAAGCATGACCTATGGTTTGAACATAATAAAGGGTAAAAATTATTCATACAAGCATACCTCTTAATGATATTATAAAGACTTTGTTCCAGATATTACCGACAAGCACTTCATTTGGTATCAAATAGCCAATAAATCTTAACGAAATAAATGCACTTAATGGTCTAAGGTATGTACCATTTGGATTCAAACCTCCATTAAGTGCAAACAAACGAGGCCTAACGACTATGTTGGGATGATAGTTAGATAATTGTTTCCAACTTATCATATATTATCATATTGTGTTATCATACACTCGTAAATTTTCGGGATATTTAGACGGCTTATTCCCATGTTTGCTAAGAGTTTTAGAATGCCATAAGCATAGAAAAGGTCTTGGTGAAAGACTGGACAAGTCGCCAAGTCACAGTGTCGCAAGGCAAAATGCGACTTATAAATCGCATTCCAGAATGACTTATAGGTCCCAATTATATATAACCCTCCAACTTCTGCTTGCTTCATTTCACTTATAATTTCCAAGGAAAAATAGAAAGCAGAGGCGGAAGGATTCAGTGGCTCTTTCCGATTACGCCGCCAAACGTGGACCAAACTCGAATTAATCTGTATACCGAGGTATTTAGTAAAGAAGGAGCATTCCTAATGATTTAGTTTCGTGAAATTCACGCAAGAATCGTCGTATACCGAGCAAAGGTAAGGGAATCGCCCAAATTAGGCGCCATTATACTCCTAAATTTTTAAAACGAGTATTTCTCCTTCCTCTCGACTTTCGAGAAATAACGTGTTTTTTGACCATTTTTTTGATAAGTCAAAGTTTGGGCTATATATATATCGAAACATTGCTTTCTTCCAATATTAGTGTATTTAGTTCTAATTGATTTATATATGAATGCGCTGGGAGAAATAGCAAAAGACCGGGCCGAACCACGCCGCTTAGCCTGAAACTTCGGAACATGCATGTAAAGCCACCTCTAGTTAGTAATCCAAAGCATACCGTATGTCATGGATTTATAGAATAAAGAACTCGAAGTCGAGAATCGAGTCCAAGATGAGTTTAGCAAACATGTTTTTTGAATTTAGCAAGCATGTTTATAATATTATGATATATGTTCAATAATGTTAGTAAAGCAATACGACAAATGACACATCCCTGTGATACGTAGGTCGATGCAATGATAATATCTCGATACAAAAGATAGCCGTATGAAATTTTGCGATATCCCGACACAAAAGATAATTTAGTATGAGAATTAGTATAACACTTAAAAGAGTTTAGATGAGAAAATCATCACGATAGTATTTTCAATTCAAACATGCTCGCTATACGTGATTATTGACGGCTGAAAGACTCGCTTGGCTGGCGAGGGCACCTCGAGCGTCCCCGCCGCCCCGGGCTGGTGTAATCGTGCTCACTCCACCGTGAGGGTGGGGATACGTCACTCCAAGACTGCACATCCAAAGAGGGAAGCACAGCATGGGATGGAGCTCTGATGTCAGCCGATCAAGATAGCATAGCTTAATTTCACAGCGCCATGCTGTGGAACATATTACGTATACAAACATAGTTATACATAAATTACAAGACAAGTGAGTCCTCCTAGCTCTGCATACGCTATTTATATCGAGGCCATGTTCAGCCGGAGACCCAGGGCTAATAGAGGTGCTCGTAGTTACAGTAATTTGTTTTGAGTGGATTTATTTTGACGGTTTTGACCCGAGTGGTGTATGATCGTTTGTTGGTTGGCACCTTCCATGCATGGGGCCTGCATTTCTGTCCTTCGTTGTTATATATATGTATATATATGTTATTTATTAGCTAATGTAATAACAGACGCTACTGCGTACTGTGTATGCTCCCGCTCATTCTCACACGTAAAAGCCCGTTTCGCATTCTATCGCCCGCATGTTTCGTATATCTTCTAATGCTCAAGCTTCTAGCTATGTTGTTTATATTCAGCTAAGATCGCTCATTTGCCATACTCTGTACTCGCTGATACCGACGCCGTTTGGGGCGCCTCGCATTACTGGCCTCGACAGTACCATACCAGAGCCGATCCCCGTGATTTGGCTCAGCTCATCGAGTCATCGCCCGTCTCCTGAGCTAGACAAACTGTAGATGTTTATTTCCCTTTCTTCTGTACAAGACGGCAGGCCTGGGCCCGTCCCGATCATTTTATCGCATTCAGTGAGGCTTATGCATTGTGTACGCATATCTCCCCGTGGTTACTGCGGGTTTGGCTATGCTGGCCGTGCGTATGCTACTGCTTAGTGTTGTTGATCGAGGTTACCGCGCCAGATCACAGAGCAGCAATTCTACGGCCACATATATATTCAAGGTTCATTATATCGAAGTTGTAGATAACTAGACGTGCCACGGCGGCCTCTATTTACCAAGACAGGCTTCCTATACGAAATAGCTGGGACTTCATACTGAATTACATGACAGCATATGTTTCCGCCTACGAAATGATGATAAATATATATATATCCCGCCGATTCCATTTAACTGGAAGCTGGGAGCGCCTGCGCATGTAAGCAGTCAGTGAATCTGAAGGCTGAGCCTCTGTGCCCTACTGTGCAAGACTGCGCGCGCCCATACCTCTGCAAGGTGATGATTATAATTTATCGTACTATATTATTTTAACGAATATAATGTTTGGATAGATAAACTATATTGTTTGTCTTTATATAATGTCACACATTAATAATTTAAAAGATAAACCTATAATAAAAATAGAATAAGAGTATAGAATCGCTATAAAAAATACAAGATGTTAATAAAATAAAATTATTAAAATAATAAATAAAGACAAAATAAAAAAAAAGGTAACAATAATATACACCGAATCGACCGTTGCATAATGGTAATAGAAAGTTCTATCCCCGATTAACAATAAATTTATTGAAATAATATAATAAAATTAAATAATAATTAAATAAATATTAGCATGGTAAACAAATAACATAATAAATGAAGTGAGTAATAATCAATATCCCAACAAGCTGCAAGGTAGTTAGTTTTTAACAGCTCTAGTAGCCCTCTCGTGATTGGACCAAACTAAGTGACAATATTATCTTTCTTTTTATTTATTTATTCGATATATGATATTCATTATTAAATTTTTTATTAATTTAAATTTACATGATGTAAAATTTATTTGAAAAAAAAAAACTCTCTACTAAAATAACTTTTATATTTGGATACTATCAATCTCATGATCACAATCCATATTAGTGAAAATATTATTTCTTTCATAGAATGATTCAATTATGGCATTTGTCTCTTCTTCTTTCTTCTCCAATTTTTTTCTTTACAATAATAATACAAAAATTATACTTTAGTTTGGTGGGATAGTTGGTCTTTTTTTTCATGAAAGTATAGATCCACAAATATAATTACTTTAGTTTAATAGTGTGCATATATACTTTTTAATAAATCAACTATCATCATGTTTTAAAGAGGACCATTTCACTCCCACACACTACTAGGTAGGATGACTTTTTGGTCTTAAAATAAGAGGGGGTGTGTACTGATTGGGCAAATATAGTAATTTGTTGGAAATAAATCAATTTCAAATGTAAAAATTAGATAGAATTTTTTTTTAAAAAAAAGTATTTAATTTTTGACAACCAAACATAAAGAAATGACTTATTTTCTGAAAACAATTTTTGAAAAATATTTCCTATATACCAGTAATTGATTTATTGTACAAGACACTAATTAGTACAACAATTTTGTTGTTTGTTGTTGACTAATTAGTGCAACAATTTTGTCAAAGGAAATGAATTAATGTCTTTTGCTATTTTACTAAAAGCCTCTATAGAAACATCAGACACAAATGAAGTGAGTATCAATTTAGTTTGCAAACCATTAATAAATTTCAAGTTGGTTTAATGACATTGTGTTGGTAGGCCTCCAATAAAACCAAAATGTTTTCAGATATATATTGAACAACTTAGGATTGCTCACATTAGACTTGGAAGAATCAAGGTTTTACATTCATACCTTCATACCATGATTCTTCAAATATTACTACAAGCAACTAAGGCCATTTTTCAGTAGTTACTAAAAGTAAAGTTTGATTTATAGATCTTTTTTCTTTAAAAATATTGAATTTGTAACACTTCGTAAATTTGAATTAGGTTCGAACTCATTAAATTCATTGGATTAGATTTGAATCATAATAATTTTTTTGTGTGTACTAGTGTTAAAGTTGATATTTGAGTGTGTTTAAGTGTATAAAAATTGGAGTTGAAAAGATTTAAAGAGATTCTAAATTTAACTTGAAGTGTGAACGGAAATTCGTGAAATAAGTTGGACAGCTTTTAGGATATGACCTCAAGCAAATATAATACAAAATAGATATAGCAAATGGGAAAATCCAAAACATGAAAGTTGTTGCTCTTTGAAATACTTTTACGATCATATAAAATGAAGGTTAAATAGAGCTTTATATACCGATTTATAATCATTTTACTAAAAATGTGTAAAAATAAAAAAATTTAATTTGCGTAGGATTTGGTTTTAAAGCCCAAGCATTTATGATAACCTATAACTATATCCTAAAAACATCTTGTGTGAGGGTTTTTCAATCAGAGACTGCTCTCCCATCTCTAAGGTGAGTGTTTTACCAAAAACTGAGCATTTAGAAATTCGTCTAAGTGTTTGAGGAATGGGGTAGCACAACGCGAGGCCCATCGCACAAGATGACCTCATGATGGACCACACAGTGCGATGGACCACACAGTGCTAATCCAGGTCCTTCGCGATGACCTTCTTGACGCATGGTCCGTCTGTTTTCCTAGTTAGTATTGGACTGTGTTCTATAAATATGACCTTAGCTTGGGAGTTTTGTTCCATTATATTTTGGATAACTTTTTGGGTGAGAAAATACCGTAAGGCTTCTCTCAAACACCTAAGATGAATATATGCTCAATCTCGTTAATTATAACATCGATTTTACCGTGAATTAATTCACAAATCCTCATTCTAATCCGTAGATCCTAGGAGTTTGATTTGAGATCAGTGAAGAAGGATTTCATGGGCATTCTTTGTGAGAGCTATCGATGAACGTTGTTAAGAACATTTAGAGAATTTAGTAAGATTTGAGCTATATCTACTTTTCAAGTATGTCTATTTCTGAGAACTTTCTTTCAAAATATATCTGCTTTGTACATATGTCTATTTTGAAAACTTTCTTTTGAAGTATATTGATTTTCACATATCATTGAAATTTTGTATGTTACGTTAGATAGCAGAGAATAGCAGGTACATACAAATTATTCAGACTAGGAGTACTTGCTGCTTTCAAGTTGTTGGTGAGCCCACATCCTTGTTCATGGAATTTCATTGAGTCATTTTTTATTTTTTATTAGTTTCAGGTTGTGTCCTCAGTTAGCTTATATAATCTTAAAAGCTCCGTAGACAAGTGTAATGTTATGGGTAGAGTTTGTTAAAGTCATTTGTTGACTTGTATTTATATTTTTTCATGCTTAATGAAAGTATGCAAATTATTATTGTCCACATCTCTTGCATATTTTTATTAAACATTGTTACAGCTTGAAAAATGGGCATAACTGTATTAAATAATAAAATGAAGCAATTGTCATGAATATTCATATTCCTATAAAGTGTTTCTGATATCGAATGTCTATCATGTCAGGGTCAGATTTGTGGTGTAACAAAATTAAGCTAGAAAATAGTTTTTAGTAGTAGTCTCCTATGCTCAACAAACTATTCCAAAAAACAACCATCTCAAGTTTAAATAATGTCTAATAATTTTGAGTTTAACTATTAAGTCTGTCAAAATAAGATCATCCTTCGTCATTTTGAACTTGAACTAATTTTCTTTTACTTTTGATATATATCCTACACACATGTTTAACAACAATATATATGATTTTAAATTATTTTTATCAATTGACACGAAATGCACGTGTGGCACACTAAATACACGTGAGATGCACGCACAAATTAATTTTAGCCTAGCAGTATCAATAGGAGTCCTAGCTTCCCCACAATAAGTATGAATTTGATTTTAACTACTTGTTCCACAAAAAACTTGATTTTTTTCAAGACCCACTAATCCAATAAAACTTTCCCCCCTAACGGAACCAACTGAAATGCATCTTGAATGACCTCCAATCTTATAGGGAAAGAAGTCTAAGTTCAATTCTGCCTTATGGGAAGGTTATTAAATATTAAGATATATTTATTAAAAAATCTGATTTTTTTTTAACAATTTTTTTAATCCAATTACATAAGGGAGATGATCGAGAAAAGAGATAGTAAGAATCAAACTCATACTCATTGTGCGGAAGTTAAGACTTCTGTTGATATTGATAGACTATAATTAGATGATCAAAACTTCTTTTAGATTTTTGTGATTATATTATATTCGACGGTAGCTCAATAAAATTGGTGGTCTAAAGTTAAATCTTAATAAGAGGTCTCAAGTATATTCAATAAAATTAGCTTCTACGTGCATCACACGTGTATTTAATGGTCTACACGTACATCTTGTGCATTATACGTGCATCCCATATCAATTATTAAAAATATTTTAAAATCACCACTTAAGAATAGTACCAGATATATCTATAATGTCTCTGAGTAGAGAATCATGGAGTGAAAGAGCAGAGAACCTTGATTGTTCTAAGCCCCATTTGTCCAATAAACCTTTCCCCTTCCGACGAATAACCAACTGAAATGCAAAAAGTGCCAAAAAAATCATAGTCTAATTATTTAATTATTTTTATTTTATTAGTCTAAAAGTTATTATTATTTTCTCCATCTCAATTTATGTGATGTATTTTGATTGGGCAACGGAGTTTAAGAAATATAAAAAGACTTTTGGAACTTGTGGTCTAAAACAAGTCATAGTTATTTGTGTGACTGTAAATCATCTCATTAAGGGTGAAATGATTATTTTAAAATTAAATTATCACTAAATATAGAAATGTGTCATTCTTTTTGGGACTGACTAAAAAGAAAAGCGTGTCACATAAATTGAGACAGAGGGAGTAATTAATAAATTAATATTTTTATCTTTTAAAAAATAGAAACGGAGAAAGGAAAAAAAAAATTAAAAAAGAAGAAGAAGAAGAAAAGATAAACTAATTTAAAAAGAAAAAATGAAAAAAAAATAGAAAAAATAGAAAACAAATAATAATGGAGTAGCAAATGACATCTATAATAAAGAATAAAAGTAGACAAAAAGATAAAAATAATAAATGAGAAAAAAACAACAGTAATAAACAAAAGAATAAAAAAAAGAAAGAGGATAAATAAATAAAAATAATAAATGAAAAAAAAAAACAAAAATAATAAACGAAAGGGAAAAAAAAAAGGAGTCTTTCCAACGTTCAAACTAAGAGGGCCTTCTGTAAATTTTTTGGGTCAAATGAATATTG
>JACEIK010000744.1:182434-206515 GCA_018107945.1 Datura stramonium
ATTGCATATTTTTGGGAGAAGAGTCTAGCACCGAGCGGGTTAAGGGTCGATTACCCTATGCCCCAGAACTACGTGCCAACGTAGGTTGATACTATTATATTATCGGGACCTCTCTTGTGAGCTATCCCCGGCCCGATTGTCCTTCAACTTGATATCGATATCATGGTAGCATCCTTAGCCCTGCCAAGATTTTGGACGGCTCTGCCCACTTGAATGTAATAGTCGGGACCACGTAAGCTCTATCATGGTATGTCGGTTAAGTGACGAGTCTCCCACTATCTATATCATTCAAATTTGCATATTCACTACTAATGATGATTACTTATACATGCATGTTCAAAAATCAAGGTTTGACTCATTGTTCAGCTTTTGATATAAATGTTATGTTTTAGCTTTAAGTCATTCGAGTAAATCATGATGTTCTAAAGCTATGCATGATCGTGTTATGATAAGAGTATGATTTCAGAATGAATGCATGTAGCCTCCTACTATCATTTAAAAGCTTATGATATGTTATAGAATGTTTTAAATGATTTATTTTACTTAAGTTGTTTTACCTATCTTGCATACTCGGTACATTCCACGTACTGATCGCATGCTTTCTATGCTGCATCGTTTCATGATGCAGGACCCGATTCTCAGGTTCAGCCCTGTACATAGTCGTTCTTCAGAGTTAGCACCTGCTTATTTGGTGAATCCTCATCTTTAGAGGACTAGACCTTCAGTTATTTTAGATGTCCTTTCAGTTTCAGTATTGTTGAGCTAGTTGGGGGTGTTGTCCCATCAGCTCGTCCAGATTAGAGGCTTATCAGACTTGGACGTGTATTCAACTTCAGATATTTATTCTGTTGTTATATTAAGTTTGACTTCCGCTGAGTTTATAATTATGCCTTCTTCATGTTTATTGAATGAGTTAGTTGAATGCTTATGCCATGGGTCGACTTGGGGTCTCTCGGGGTCCCTTGTCCCGTGTCTACAATCCGGGCCCCCGTTCGAGTCGTGATATATTAAGATAGTACCTAGTTCTACTTGTAATAAGTTAGCCTATTTTAAAAACTTATCAACAATCACCAAGTATAAAAAGAAGAAAGGGAAAAAATAGAGAAGTTAAAAAAAGAATGAAATAAGAGATGATTAATTACAAAAGCTACAACAGTCACGTGGGTAAATCGTTTAGAGGGTATGAAAGTAAAGGGACAGAAGCATGTAATTACTTTGACTTCAATGGACATCTATGTTCTTTTTCCTTATAAGAACAACCTCCACAGGGGTACTGTAGTTTGAAATTTTTAGCTCTGCTTAATAATTTTTTCTTAAAAATAATCTACACTTTAGAAAAATTTTATTGCCTATTGAACATAAGTTATGGGCATATATTAGTTTTGCCTATAAGGCAAAAGTTTGAGATATAGAGAGAGTGAACCTGTTTAATTGATCTCAAATTCTACCTTTTATGTAAAAGTTGCATGAATTACTTAATTATTCACAAATTATGACAAACAGGTAAAATTAGTAATATTCATTCTACATGTCGTGTAATTGGTCACACGTTATGATATATTGACAAAAGTTATTTGTATTATTCATTTGTTCACACTTTTTTCCTCTACTTTATAAAGAGCCATTTTTATAATCCACAAAATTAATATTCTACCTTATTTAAATTGAAAATGTGTATTGTTATAGTAATATATAAAAAAAAGTAATTGGTTTTGATCATGATTAATGTATAAATAAATTAACTCAATTAATAAAACTGAAAAGTTATGCCCAATGGATAAGAAATTATACTATCTTAAATCTCTGCACTTTATTGAAATGTCCCCAAATCTTGTCTCATAGACAAAACTAACTTATGCGCATGTAATAATTAAAACTTATACCTGATGAATAAAAGAAGTTTTCCCCACAAAAGGATTTTTTTAAATTAAAATTATTTTTAAAATTTTTTATTAAGCGGGATAAAATTTTAAAATCGCTCCTTATTGTGTTATATTTCAGCAATTTTCCTAGATCCATCACCAAAGCATTAGAGAATACAAATTGTTGATTGTTATCACCAACTCTTAATAAGTCAAGATTTACTTAGCACGGAATGGAGCATAGGCACTAAAATATGAGGTACAACCTCTATAAATTTTTAACTTTTAAAAATTTATAATTTTTAATTATGTGTTTATTTTTGTATTTTAATTAAATTACATGTTTTTTTTGTTTTTTTAATTTTAATTATTAATTAGAAAAAGAAATTTGTTTTAATATGGTAAAATAGTATAAAAACACAACAATTATAATTAAAAAAAGAAATTAATAGTTTATTTTTAAAAAAAATAAATGATTAAAGAAACTTATAAAAAATGAAACTTTTAACATGATTTTACAAGTACAAATAATGCAATGATATAAAAGTCACTATGAGATGCAAATCAACTCTAACATCTTAACTTTCAAATAACAAAAGAATCACAATTTCTTAAATATATTACTATCATACCATGCAATTTACCTCACGACAAAATAAAATAATCAATAAACTTTATTAGTATTATAATTAAAACTTAACTCCTTCTTGAATAAAAATAAAAATTACTTTCAAATACTGAAATAAATATGATAATTTTGAGACATAGGACAAAAATATGAAGATCAATGACAAATGAAGATGTAAAATGCTTACGGCTACGTATTTTTTTTAAAAAAAAATTAAGTGATATTCACTCTCACAGTATTCTCAAAATAGTAAATATGCAATCGTACAACTTGTTATTTGAGTTAATCTCAATTTTCTTATTTTCTATAGATGAGAAAAGCTATTAAGCATTATTTATTTATTAAAAAATTATGTGGGTCAACAGTATTAATTAAAGAATTTGACACATAATTTATGTAAGAACTATTAGGTGATCCCGGACTGTTGGGCGTTAATATTTAGGGCATACGGTCGGACACTTAGAACATAAGCCTCACAGAACCAAGCCCCACACGTGAGCCACGAGGTATTCTGCCAATGCCCTGCCCGCAAAACTGCCTTTTAAAACACTCATATGGATAATAGTAGTATTTGTTGTGTAATTCCTAAACATCTTAAACTTGATTTTCTTTAGAAAGATAAAATAATGAACAGATTGATCTCCCTCAGCATTATTTATTAGTCATAATACATAAATAGACACTCAATCTTTGCTTCAACTAGCAATTAAGCACTCAAACTTTGAGAATGCACAACTAGACACCTCAACTTGGTGCCGCTGTGTCAATTGAGCACTTCAACTTACAAGATGATCATCTAGGCACCTTAACTTGGTTTCAATGTGTCATGTGTCACGTCAGCATCGTGTGTCTATAAGACATAGTGGAGACTAGTTGGAGTGTTTAGTTGTCAGTTGAAACCAAGTTTGAGTGCCTAGATATACACTCTCAAAATTTGAGTGCTTAATTGTCAGTTGAGGCCAAGTTTAAGTGTCTATTCATGTATTATGCCATATTAGTAGTTAGCTAACTAAACTTAGAGAAATAATAGAAGATTGAAAAGGGTTAATTCTCATGTTACTGGGACTGAACTGACAAATTTTTACCTTCTACCACCACAAACTAAACATCAGAATCCAACCAATTCATCTGATTCAAAATGCAGGTTGTATTTGTTTTTCTGGAATTCTGGCCTATATTTTGGTGATGAATGAGAATTCGCAGAAGATAATTCGACAACTTAAAGGTGCAAAGAATCAGAATTAGACCTTAAAAATAGGTAGTATAAAAGTTGATTAATGTCATTAACTTTCAAATTTAAATTGCAGAAGATAAGCTTAACATGTAGAAGTCTGTCTCAAAAGATCAAGTTTCAAATCCGGTTACAGCAACAGAATGTGTCAAAAATCTTATCTTGATTCAAGGACAGTGATGGATTATTAACCGAACATTGGTCTGCTTTGATTGTGGATGATTTAGATTCAGCTTCATATCTTCCTGTGAAAAACGCGGGATGTTTTGCAGCGGGCAGTGGCATGCTTTCATTACCAAGCATTGAAACAACATCAGACATTGTTGGCCTATCTGTTGCGCCTTCGTGTACACATAAAAGTCCTACATGAATAACTCGTAACAATTGTTTAGTGTCACAGAGATCTCCAAGAGCTGGATCCTTCAATTCCAGTGCACACCCTTCTCTCCATAGTTCCCATCCCTGAACCAGAATGATCAGTATTACTGAACTTCATAGACTTTAGTACATTAAAGAAAGAAGGGTGTCAAGGAAAACTTACATAACCTATTAAGTTGAGTGGACGATCAATTTGTTGTAAGCTAGTATTTCTCCTACCACTCACAACTTCCAGCATTAAGACTCCAAAGCCGAAGACATCAGACTTTATTGAGAATGCTCCTTCCATGGCGAACTCGGGAGCCATATAACCACTGTGTAGAGGACAGGAAACATTTCCCACTCAGTCAGTACAGTTTCTTTTACATGTTCAGTGAACTTATATCAAGAAATAATCTCTACTCACTATGTTCCAACAACCCTGCCAGTCACTGCCTCCGTGTCGTTCTGTTTGAAAATTCTTGCCATACCAAAATCAGCTATCTTAGGATTCATGTTTTCATCCAAGAGCACATTACTGGCCTTTAGATCTCTATGTATCACTCTCATTCTTGAGTATTTGTGAAGATAGAGCAATCCTTGAGCAATTCCTTCGATAATTTCATAACGTTTCCGCCAATCCAGTAGCTTCTTTTTTTCAGTCTGTCAAAGAGAAAGCATTTCACATCAAGATTTTCAGATATTACTTGAACTATTACTTCTTTGTTTTGAAATGGTAACGGACCGAATATGAAGAAGTCCAAGCTCTTGTTAGGCATATACTCATATATCAACATTTTTTCATCTCCATGAATACAACATCCTATAACTCGAACTAGATTTATATGCTGAACTTTTGCAATTAGTATAAGCTCATTCTTGAACTCCGCAAGCCCTTGACCTGATGTTCGTGAAAGTCTCTTGACTGCCACCCCTCTCCCATCTGGAAATTTTCCCTTTCATACAATTTTACAGGTTATTCAGTTAATGAAATGAAGACACTGAAGTTTTTCAGAGGCATAATGTAATTATACCTTATAAACAGGTCCAAAACCACCCTCTCCGAGCTTGTTTTCACTTGAGAAGCTGTTTGTGGCTGCCAATATGAATCCAACGCTGAATATCTTCAAATCTTGTACTTCCCTTCCATCTTCTTCTTTCAAATTTGTGTTGTTGACGCTATCTGACACTGTCAATTCACGTATATACTCTTCCTCTTTTCTTTTCTCATCTATGCAAGAGAAGTTTGCAGATATACAAACATGCTTACATAATTGGCAAAACAACATACTAGCTAATCACTTTGTGGAGGGAGATCTAGTTACCTTGTAGTTTGCGTCTTCTCATTATAATGTAGCATATGAAACCAGATATTAGCAAAGTGATAAAAATAGCTACAAAAATTACTATCCATATCCAAGTTTTTCCTGCACACATAGCATGCTGTAAGTTATAAAGTTGACTCTTGACAATCCATAAGGACATGAGGACTAACCTTTAGGTGATTTTGGTGAAACAAGAACATATGTTTGCACTGCATTACCACTCTCATCGACTCGAAAATCCCTATTTCCATTCAAAATAAAGCAGCCAGTCCCATTGAAGCTGGTGGTGCTGAAGCCAACACAACTGCAGTGCTCCCAGCATTTCTGCATACAATCACCAAGACTAATGTTTGCATCATCATAAAACTTAGTAGTAATACCAGATGTATGTATAAAGCCTCCTCTCTTTTGCTCAAATTTATCCCCATCCTTTCGGCACTCAGGCAACTGAGTAGAGACACAACCATTCTCACTTTCATAACCATAACAGAAGTCTCTAAAAATGGTGTATATAAGATTGTCTCCACCAAGAATATTTTTATCTGAGTTCAACTCAAGACTTGGGAAACTTCCCTCCATAGCATCAAATTGGAAGAACATCCCATCTTTATCGGATACCAAGTTGAGATTGTACTGATAAATAATAAACTGATTATTAGCATCATAATCGTGGAATAAAGGTAAGAATGGAAACCCTTGATTGTTCCAAGCGCCACTAGTCCAATAAATCTTGCCCCTTCGACGAATAACCATCTGAAATTCATCTTGAATGGCCTCCAAACTTAAAGTGAAAGACCCCGAGGCCGGAATACTAAAACTCAACCAAGAAGTTAAAGTCCAATTCTGTCTTGTGGTAAGGTTATAACCAAGCTTCATACCAGGCAAAAGACAACTGGTAGGATGATCGAAGCTTTGCCATAAAGTCCTGTTCCGAGCTTCATCCTGAAGTTCCAGAATCTTGAAGCCTAGCTATTAAACTTCCTGTCAATAAAGGAGGGGCAATATTCACAACTCAGGAGCAATCCTGAGTTGTTCAATATAGGTGTGTTTGGATTTGCTATCCATAATTTCTTCTCTGATTGATCACCTGCATACCATATTCCAAGATAATTGTTATTTGTTTGTGGGATAGAGAAAAATCCCAACTTGAATTTTCCATCTTCTGAATCAAGTACTTGTGATTGATTGAGTACATCACCGGGCTTTATTGAGGTTATTGCAGCTACAGATGGAAGGTTAATGATACATGTTTGGCTGCAGAATAAGGTCATCAAGATGAGGAAGAAAATGGAATTGGCTAAAGATTTCATTTTGGCTTCCAGGAAGAAAAAAATGTTGCTGCTGATAATAATATGATCATTCCTTTTTAGGTTTGCTGTTCAAAGAGCCAATGATGCATTGGAGAATAGTCAATTCTGTTAAACATTTTCTAGCTGAAATGTCAACTCAATTTGCATTTGGTTTCTGTTCGTTCTTCTTAATTATGATCCACAGATAAGTTATCCATTTATTTATGTGGACCATAAGAAAATATCATCATTGATGAGACTCCTAAGCTGTAGTATCATTATCAAGCAAAAGGTCAAATTTTAAAAATGTACAGGAGCCAATAAATAAAGAGAATTTTACAATCTTAAGGTTGCTTACTAATAAATGTTATTACATTTAAGAGAATAAATGCAAAAAGATATTTGTTGATTATTCTAGTCTTTGTACAAGAGTGATTTAATGTATAGTTACAAAGACAGCTATACTACTGTTTTTATCTGCTTTGTAAGTTCACTTGATTTCCAAAAGAACTACTTCACTATCCCCCAATAAGGTGTATACCATAAGGAAACATGTTTTCCGTGTATAGTTACTGAGTGCTGCACAACAGAGTACATAAAACATCGATGATCTATGTGCAATCCTGCTACAGCAAAACAGTATCTCTAGTCTTATCTTGCTTCAATGACAGTGATGGAACAATCATTAACTGAACATTGTTCTGCTTTGATTGTGGATGAATTTGATTCAGCTTCATTTCTTCCCGTGAAAAATGCTGGTTGTTTTGGCGTGGGCAGTGGCATACTTTCATTACCAAGCATTGAGATAACATCAGATGTTGTTGGCCTATCTGTTGCATTTTCTTGTACACATAAAAGTCCTACATGAATAACTCGTAATAACTGTTTAGTGTCACAAAGATCTCCAAGAGCTGGATCCTTCAATTCCAGTGCACACCCTTCTCTCCATAGTTCCCATGCCTGAACCAGAATGATCAGTATTCTCAAATTTTATGCATTTTAATACTTAAAAGGAAAAAGGGTGTCAAGAAAAACTTACATAACCTATTAAGTTGACTGGACGATCGAATTGTTGTAAGCTAGTAGTTCTCCTACCACTCACAATTTCCAGCATTAAGATTCCAAAGCTGAAGACATCAGACTTGATTGAGAATGCTCCTTCCATTGCAAACTCGGGAGCCATGTAACCACTGCATAGAGGACAGGAAGCATTACCCATTCAGTCAGTATGAAAATGTCTAGATGAAGTAAACCTATATCAAGAAATAAGCTCAACTCACTATGTTCCGACAACCCTGCCAGTCACTGCCTCCGTCTCGTTCTGTTTGAAAATTCTTGCCATACCAAAATCAGCTATCTTAGGATTCATGTTTTCATCCAAAAGCACATTACTGGCTTTTAGATCTCTATGTATCACTCTCATTCTTGAGTATTTGTGAAGATAGAGCAATCCTTGAGCAATTCCTTCGATAATTTCATAACGTTTCTGCCAATCCAGTAGCTTCTTTCTTTCAGGATCTGTCAAAGACAGAAAGCATTTCACGTCAAAATTTTCAAAACTCGCTTGAACTATTACTTCTTTGTTTTAAAATGGTAACGAACCGAATAGGAAGAAGTCCAAGCTCTTGTTAGGCATGTACTCATATATCAACATTTTTTCATCTCCATGAATACAGCATCCTATAACTCGAACTAGATTTGTGTGCTGGACTTTTGCAATTAGTATAAGCTCATTCTTGAACTCTACAAGCCCTTGACCTGATGTTCGTGAAAGTCTCTTGACTGCCACCTCTCTCCCATCTGGAAATTTTCCCTGTCATACATTTTTACAGGTAATTCAGTTAATGCAATGAACTGAAGTTTTTCGGAGGCATAATGTAATTATACCTTATAAACAGGTCCAAAACCACCCTCTCCGAGCTTGTTTTCACTTGTGAAGTTGTTTGTCGCTGCCAATATGAATCCAAAGCTAAATATCTTCAAATCTTGTACTTCCCTTCCATCTTTTTCTTTCAAATTAGTGTCGTTGAAGCTATCTGATGCTGTCAACTCACGTATGTACTCTTCCTCCTTTCTTTTCTCATCTGTGCAAGAGAAGTTTGTAGATATTTATACATGCTTAACATAATTGGAAAAACAACATACTAGCTAATCACTTTGTGGAGATCTAATTACCCTGTAGTTTTCGTCTTCTCACTATAATGTAGCAGATGAAGCCAGATATTAGCGAAGGGATAACAATAGCTAAGACAATTACTATCCATATCCAGGTCTTCTGATTTCCTGTAGACATAGGTTGCTGATTGTTATACAGTTGGCCCTTGACCTATAAAAATATATTACTTCATAAACAAGATTTATTCCTGATATAAGGACTTACCTTTAGATGAATTTGATGAAACCAGAACATATTTTTTCACTGTGTTACCACTCTCATCGACTCGAAACTCCCCATTTCCATTCCAAATTATGCAGCCTGTTCCATTGCTTGTGGTGGTGAAGCCAACACAACTGCAGTGCTCCCAACATTTCTGCATACAATCACCAAGACCAATGCTTGAATTATCATAAAAATTCGTATTAGATCTATCAATAAAGTCTCCACTCTTCTTCTCAAATTTATCCCCATCCTTTCGGCACTGAGGCAACTGACTAGTGAAACAACCATCTTCATTTTCATAACCATAGCAAAACTCATTATAAAGGGCGTATACACGTCTGTCTTCACCACCACCAAGAATAGCCCCATTTGAAGACAACTCAAGACTTGGGAAACTTCCCTCTGGAGCATCAAATTGGAGAAACACTCCATCTTTTCCAGACACCAAGTTGAGATTATACCTATATCTGTTAGAAGAATCATTCAATGCAGTTAAGAAAGGAAAGCCTTGATTTCTCCAAGTGCCACTAGTCCAATAAACCTCGCCCCTTCGACGAATAATCAGCTGAACTGCATCTTGAATGGACTCCAAACTTAAAGTAAAAGCCCCTGAGGCTGGAATAGTTATACTCAACCAAGAAGTTAAAGTCCAATTCTGCATTGTTGTAAGGTTATAACCAAGCTTCATACCAGGCAAAAGACTATCAGTAGGATGATCGAAGCTTTGCCATAAAGTCGTGTTCCGAGTTTCATCCTGAAGCACAAAATTTCCAGAATCTTGAAGCCTAGCTATTAAACTACCTGTCAATAAAGGAGGGGCAATATTCACTACTGTCTTCCCTCCACTGGTGATTTTCAATGTTCCTATAGTATCTATAGTGAGTAATCCCGAGTTGTTCAATATAGGTGTATTTGGATTGGCTATCCATAATTTCTTACCTTGTGGATCACCTGCATACCATATTCCAAGATAATAGTTACCTGTTTGTGGGATAGGAAAAAATCCTAACTTGAATTTTCCACCTTCAGAATCAAGTACTTGTGAGTGATTGAGTTCATCACCAGGCTTCATTGAGATTATTGCACCTACAGATGGAAGGTTAATGATACATGTTTGGCTGCAGAATAAGGTCAATATTAAGATGAAGAAGAAATTGGCTGAAGCTTTCATTTTGGCTGCTAGAAACAAAAAAAGTTGCTGCAGATGATAATATGATCATCTCTTTATAGGGTTGTCTGTTGTTCAAAGAAAAAAATTGAACTTGAGAATAGTCAATGCTTTTAAACATTTTTCAGCCAGAAAGTTCAAGATTTTTCTGAGTACAAATGATATTTGGACATGCTACTTGTAGGAAAGCTTGTGGAAAGTGACAATCTTGGCTTTTCTTGGCAACAAGTTTGACCAATTTATATTTGGTGTCTGTCTTTTTATTTGACTTATATTTTCTTTTTTTTTCCTTCCTGTTGTTTAAAATAAAACCAGCAGGTAGTGGTTGATTTTTATTGATAAAACCAAAAAGAGAACAAACAATTCACGGAGGCGCTTATAGATCAAAGCCTCCTAAGCTATAGTACCATGATCAAGCAAAAGATCAAATTTTAAAACCTTAAGGTTGCTTAGTAATGAATATAATATACTTAGGAGAAGAAATGCATAGTTTTTTACTTAAATCTTAATCTGATGAATGCTGCAACTTTTAAGCAGAGTCATACAACAAGAAAAACACTTCTTTTATGTTCTACTTTTCGCCATGCTCGTTAAACTTAATATCTCAAGCAAAAGAATTGAAGTTCACTTGAATTCTTCTTTCATAGCTACAGTTTTCTCTTTCTTTTCAAGAAAGTTTAGCTGGAGTTTTTAGTACTAGTGTTTCCAATTTTAGAACTTTAAACATTATGCATGGAGTTACTAAGGCCTATAACCATTGAAGTTAATTTCCAGCAGTAGAGAAAGAAGCTAAATACCCCTGGTGTCAAGCCAATTACAAACAAATGCACCTCACTTTATAACATTCACATAACAGAAATGTGGCAAAACTAAAAGTACCATCTTTTAGTACAAACTCAGAAGAGCCAAAATATATAAAGTCCCTTTGATGCATGGACTTGCACTTGAACACAACTTACTCAAATCCTCACACAATCACTCTCTCTAGCTTCAATTCTAACACATATGTAAACTATTTAGTCCTTATGTTGTATTGGCTACTTTGCTCCAACCTTAACCAACCAAGCTCTGTGACAGACAATAAGAACTTTGCTGCTTTTTTCATATATGATCTACTGTTTCATGCATTTACTGCGTTTATTTTTACTTCAATCTCACTTCTGACGCTGTCAGCGCCTGTACAATTAATGGTGAATTTTAGCATCCATCCATAGGTCTGCCCATTCTTCAGCCAAGGAAATAGCTGGTTAATTGTACAGATATGGAAAATTTTGTTTCATTAGTTGATTCAGATTATTCCACATTTACTTTGGAACATTGTGTGTGTATATATGTTCTGTTATTTCTTTGTTACACATGATAATGCACAGATATATCTCTGATCATAAACTAACCTTGAACTTACCTTCAGATGATTGCCTCCCACTTATTCTTTCTTTGATTATCACAAAGGTTTTGTTTTGTTTTCATACAGATCACTATCAAGCTTCCTATGTTTTCTTCTTTTCTTTTTAGAAACATATATTGGTTTCATGTTGAACCATTCTGTTTTTAAAAAATATTAATTCTCCCATATGCTATGGTTTTCACGAAGCCATCAAGCTTCCAATTCTAACTTATTCCAATTAACATCACTTGATGACTCTCTCACACACAAAACAGAAAGAATAACCAGAGATGAACAATAAAGAAACAGCATAATGCCAAAAGCTCCTCTCTTTTTTTTGATATATATTTCAAAGTGATGAAAACAATGTATTCCACCCTTGCATGTATCTTTGGAAGTTTCACAAAACCAGCTGTTTCTTGCACATACAAATTTCACCATGTTAAGGCTCTTAGTACCCTACAAATACTCCTTACAACCTACTAGACAAAACAAGGCAAAAATCCATTGTTTTCTTCTCTTTCAAGTGTGGAAATGGAAGAAAATACTTACGAGATGGAAACCGCTTCCACTCGTAGACCAAGATCAATGGAAGATGAAGAGGAAATGTCTAAACAAGATGTTCATAAAGTAGGGATGAAACTCCAGAGAGCTGATGAGGAGGAGGAGGATTATAGAGGATCATATGGAGGAGATGATCAAGAGATGAAACCAACAAAAACTGAAGTTTTTGGATGGCATTTGTATGGGATGTGCTCCTACTTCATTCACACTGTGTTGATTCCAATTGTTTTCCCTCTCATAGTGAGCCAGACTTTGTATTGGCCACAGCAACCTCAGCTTGGCATTGTGAAGAATGCCAAGGGATTGGAGTGCAGACAAAGGGAGTTAGAACTGTAAGTTCCTAAACAAACTACCTCTGCATGTTTCAAATATTAGTCCTTTTGACAAACTAAACTTGTTTGAAAAGATTGAAAAAATGAACTCATTTATTACTGTTTTCCAGATTTGCCCTTACTTTTTCAAATAGTGAAATATGAACTAAGTGAGCCATAAAGGGTAATTTAGACAAATACTCTTATGATTAGGGTCATGCTTAAACTAAAAATAGTATAATATGTGTATAACTATGTATAACCGGTGTGTAATTTATGTCTGCTGGCTAGGAAAAGTGAAGCAGTGTTTTCGTTTCTTTTTTCATTTTTTGGTGTAATTAGTTCTAATCAGCACTGTGTCTTGGCCAATATAATATCATGTATTATTTACATGTTGCATTGGAGGGGGAGGAAAGGAAATACGAAACAGATAGTGATTGATTAAGCCTATATCTACTTCCAGGTATGAAATGTTAACAAAACACAGAATAAATCTCTCCGGTATTGAGTATTCAGCACTGGAGTGGACCTCAATATCTTGGATCATTGGCCTCATTCTAGCAGCACCAGTTTTAGGGTTTCTTTCCATCCACCTAGACTATGGCAGGAATCAACAGCTCATTGCAGCTGCATCAACAGCCATAGGAGCTTTATTCTGTCTTCCAGCAGGATTTTTCAAGACCAGATGGATCTTTCCACCTTATATTGCTGCCATTGTTGCTGCCAATACCATTGCTTCATCCTGTCACGCCCGCCACCTTGGCCTAATGGTACGAGGCCTCGTTGGTTCACCTATCCGGAAAAGCCAATTCCCGGATAGAAGAGCTGTGGCTAGTTGGCTTTCACTTCATTCCACTGCTGCAGGCTGTTTGGGTGCTGCTATTATGTCTGCTTTTACATACCATATGCTCAGGAAATCTGATAGCTTTACTAGCTTGTGGGTTGTCTCAATCTTTAGTGGCCTAATTTGGTTTATTGGAATGGTTCACGTTGCTACCTCAAATCGACCTGGTCAAAATGCAGGCTTGCATACCAGTTCTGCTCCAAAAACTCATGTCGTTTCAATTTTCAAGTACCCTCATGCAGCTGGAAGTCTTGCTGGAGTTTTCCTGTCATCTTTCACAACAATGTGCATTTTCACAGCAGGGGTTCTTTATTCGATCGGAGACCTTTGCATCCCACCAGTGAACATATTGTACCTCTGGCTCACCTATTTCATATTCCCATTAGTGTCCCTTCCACTGACTCATCCACTGCAGCAACTTATAAGAGCTGATGCAGTGAAAATGCAGCTTCTTGGATTCATACTGTCAGCAATAGTCTCGGGATTCGGATTCTACTATCGCCGCGACGATTGGAACAGAGTTCACATATTCATCTTTGCTGCAATTCAGACAACTGCCACAGGGCTGCTTCATGCATTTGGTAGAGTACTTTGGCTGGATTGCTCACCATCTGGTAAAGAAGGTGCTTTCTCAGTTTGGTTCTCATGGGTGAGGGCCTTAGGGACTTGTGCTGGTTTTGCACTAGCATCAAGTTCCCCTCAAAACATTGAAATGTCATTTGGGGTTGCATTTTGTGCAGCAATTCTTGGGAAAATCATTCTCATCTTTGGGAATATCAGTAACTTTGGAGGTGCAAAAGCTGCAGGACATGTTAAAGAGTATTATAGTCAGAGGGGTTCACCTGTGCCTGCTGCCTTGGATATTGGTGTTGAAAGCAAGGTGCCAGTGTCAACAGATGTTCAAGAAGAAGTAAAAGTTCAAATCTAGAGATGTACTTTAATGCTAATAATTTTTTTGTGTCTTTTTGCTCCCTTTTTTTTTCCTTCCTTTTTTGGTATTTTATCTTGATTTTTTTTTTGTTGGTTGCTTCAAAAGAATATTTTTACTTACATTACCTGCATGAACGAAGTGTATGTATAATCTACTCAATTCAGTATGTATCATGGATTTTATCTCAGAATCTGCCATTCTTAAAAACAAGAATAATGATACCATTTTTATTATGGTTATTATTATACTAGCATTATCTTACTCTTGATTTTATTATTGTTGAAAATTTTAAAGATTTTGTTGGACAACTGGCAAGGAAAGCCAAGTGTCACATTGTTACTTTGCATGTTTTTTGTTTAGTCAAGTAATTACTTGACGTAGACAATAAAATCTCGCGCCGATAAAATGACAATCAAGACGGAAAAAATATCGCAATAATCGTAGTATTTATTATGAATATGAGTGTTACAATCTCTATTAATCCTCTGATTCTTCCTTTCAAATATAAATTCAAGGGCTTTTGAGCTTGATCTTGAACTTGATGAATTTCAACTTGACTTGTATTTGAATTCAAGGGCTCTCAAGCTTGATCTTGAATATGGTGGTCTCGATCTTGATTCGTGTTTAAATTCAAGAGCTTGAAGCTTGTTTTGAGTCTTCGTCTTGATCTCTGAAACTTGTAGAGAAAAACTGGAGTGCTTGAATGCTTGTAGCTTGTAGAGAAATCTACAGCGTTTGATCCACGAGCTCTCTCTGGCTTGTTGTTGGAATTCAGGTCCCTTTTCAGAATTATAAGACCCATGTTTATAGTTGTAAGATGGAAGAGTTGCGATAAGCACGAACTTCGTTCAACCAATCAGATTTAAATTGACATGGCGATATTTGATCGGTCAGAGCATGTCACTTATACACGTGGCACATTTTCATTAACCTTTGATTTGACTAGGTATGTTGTGTCATTTTTGACATGTGGCATGACCCCATTGGCTCCTTTATTTGACTTTCCATGACACATCATTTGACACGTGGCACCAATTTGGGCCTCTAGGAAGATGACATCTTGAGCTCCTTAAAATGGGTTTATCATTTGTAGCCCAATTTGATGGACTAACCCAATGAAATTGGACCATTAATTAAATTCATATTTATTGGACTCAAATGATTAATCCAATATATTAATTCATAATATTTATTTGAATTAATATATTTTGAATTTAAAATAATTCAAATATCTTACGAATTTAAATTTGATCAAATTTAACCGTCTACAAATGCCCTCACTTCAAGACTTGTCTAAAATATATATTTTAAAAACTACATTTGAAGTATCACTGTAGCATACTTTTGAGATTAATCATCATACGTTCAATGTATTTACATTGAATTATTTGTCTACGTCATATCATGATAAAATGAGAAAAATTTAGGAACTCTGTCCGTCACTGTAGATTTAGTCATTAAAATTCTAGAACTGATATGGATTGAATTTTTATCCAAGAAGTATTGCTACTTTCTAGAAGTAATGCGGATTGAATTTGTATCCAGGAAGGATTGTCACTTTCTAGAAGTGATATGGATTAAATTTGTATCCAAGAAGGATTGCACAGAGCCTTGACCTTTTCAATTTTAATTTCATTAGAATACTTTAAATCCAATCCAACTGGCACACTACTTCTTCTTTACCTCCTTGAAACTCTATATAAAGAGATGTGCTCTTCATTATTTTGCATCAGTTGCGGTGTCGCAAGTTAATCATAATACCAGACAATTTCTTCTCCTTTCCTTTTTAATTTTCGTCACTTTTTCTACAGCCTCACATATGTGTGGTAGAAAAATCATATCTTATTGTAGAAATATCGAAATCATGATCCATTTGATTTCTAGAAACTAGACTTCTACATCTACAATATAACCGAATTTCAGAATAAAATCCTTCAATATTATTCTACATAAATTTTTGAAGTTGACTTAAAATTCTATCATACCCAAATCATCATTTTTTCACAGCTCAGCATGCTTGTAGTAGAAAATTCATATCTTATTGTAGGAATATCGAAATCAGGATCCATTTGATTTTCCAAGAACTAAACTTCTATATCTATAATATAGTCAAATTTCGAAATTAAAATCCTTCAATATTATTCTGCATAAATTTTTGAAGTTGACTTAAAATTTTGTCATGCTCGAATCGTCACTTTTTCACAGCTCAGCATTCTTGTAGTAGAAAATTCATATTTTATTGTAGGATTATCAAAATCATGATCTTTTTAATTTTTCAGAAACCAGACTTCTTTATCTATAATATATCTAAATTTCAAAATTAAACTCCTTCCATATTATTCTACATAATTTTTAGAAGTTGGCTTAAAATTCTGTCATGCTGAAAATTTCAGATTTGCAAGGTTCCACTAAAACTTATATATCTTGATGTAGGAACGACGAAATTGAAAAATGTTTTAATTTCCAGAATTCAAACTTCAAGGACTTCATTGTTACCAAAAATTTTATCTCAAATCTATTCGAGTTGGTCTAGGCTCCATCTTGAACTCCACTTTCATATCTGAAACGTCTTGACAAGTAATAATCTTTCTTCTATTTGTATTTTCTTATATTGCCTTTCTCTCTCCTTTTTTTTCTATGGATCAGAAGGACATGTTCTAGATCAATGAAGATTAATATTGTCGGAATATCCATTACTGATGGAGTTGCATATTTTTTCCTTCAAAGAGACCAGGCTTAAGGCGTAGTACAGGATGAATTTCATCCGCGCTTTAGGAATTTGGTTATTCTTTTGAAGAAACCGGCCTAAGCGTAGTACAAGATGAATTTCATCCGCGCTTTTAGGACTTTGGTTGTTCTTTTGAAGAAACCGGCCTAAGGCGTGGTACAGGATGAATTTCATCCGCGCTTTAGGACTTTGGTTATTCTTTTGAAGAGACCGGCCTAAGGCGTAGTACAGGATGAATTTCATCCGCGCTTTAGGACTTTGGTTATTCTTTTGAAGGGACCGGCCTAAGGCGTAGTACAGGATGAATTTTATCCACGCTTTAGGACTTTGGTTATTCTTTTGAAGAAACCGGCCTAAAGTGTAGTACAGGATGAATTTCATCCATGCTTTAGGACTTTGGTTGTTCTTTTGAAGAAACCAGCCTAAGGCATAGTACAGGATGAATTTTATCCACGCTTTATGATTTTGGTCATTCTCTTGAAGAAATCGAGCCTAAGGCGTAGTACAGGATGGATTTCATCCACGCTTTAGGATTTTGGTTATTCTTTTGAAGAAACCGGCCTAAGGCATAGTACAGGATGAATTTCATCCACGCTTTATGATTTTGGTCATTCTCTTGAAGAAATCGAGCCTAAGGCGTAGTACAGGATGAATTTCATCCACGCTTTAGGATTTTGGTTATTCTTTTGAAGAAACCGGCCTAAGGCGTAGTACAGGATGAATTTCATCCGCGCTTTAGGATTTTGGTCATTCTCTTGAAGAAACCAAGCCTAAAGTGTAGTACAGGATGGATTTCATCCGCGCTTTAGGATTTTGGTTATGTTCTTGAAGAGACCAGGCCTAAGACGTAGTACAGGATGAATTTCATCCACGCTTTAGGATTTTGGTTATGAACTTACCTGTCATGATCTCTATATTCATCCTTGCACCTTTGAGTTGGATGATGATTTTTTTTTAAATCGATTGTTACACCCCGTAAATGTTAATGACAAGTAAGTGTACACGTGGATTGGTGACGACTAAGAAGAACTTGACGCGTGTGGATAAAGCCTCGAAAGCGGGGTCGGACGGGACCAGTGCTCACAGGGCCAGCGCGGGGCGCCAGGCCTGCTGCCTCAATGGGAGGCGCGGCGTGCCAGGGTGACAGCCTCAATGGGAGGTGTGAGGCACACCCCTACCCACCGGCCTCACCTATATATATAGCCCTTTGTTTTAATTCATTTCATTTCCAAAGAAGAGCCACGACCAGAGAAGAGAGAAAGTAAGGTTTTCGACAGTTTTTCATCTGATTACGCTGTCAAACGCCATCCAAATTCAAATTAACTTCGGGTATCAAAGTTTAAGGCTGCAGGGAGCATTATTACGGAGTTATTTTCTCAAACTACGCCCGACAAATCCGAACTCCCCCGAGCGAAAGTTTTCAGAATTGCTCCAAATTGATTTCTATATGATCGCAGACTTCAAGTAAGCATTTCTCCCTTCTGAACTCTTGGAATTATAGGCTTTCGGCCATGTTTTACATAATTGAGTTATAGTTGTTATTAGTATTGAAAGCTGCCGATTTTGCCGAGTTTAGTATTAAAATTAGACCCATTCTTTCAGTACTGAGGTTACAGTTGATATGAGCTGATGAATATAAGCTGAAACTCGGCGGTTATTCGGGAAACGACAATTGAGGTATGTAAGGCTTAACCCTCGGCAAATATTTCCGTCGTACAATGTTACGACTTCTGTTCTTGAATAGAAATAACGATCCCAGATGCTGCAGATAGTTGCTACCATTAGAGTGTAATTAGACATGTTGTAATTAGTTGTTGCTAGTATATAAAGATCAGATATGTTGTGATTAGCTGCTATCGGTAGATTACGGTTATACAAGTTCTGGTTAGCTGCTAGAAAACGTATATAGATTGTACNTGTGACTTAAGCCTATTTTCTGCACTTTCAGGCTATCTTTTTCACCTGCTATCGGTAGATTACGGTTATACAAGTTCTGGTTAGCTGCTAGAAAACGTATATAGATTGTACCGCAATATTCCTCGTAAAAGATGAACAGGTTAAGTGTGATACACGCTAGAAACGTCATAGAAAGTCTTTTATTCTCCAGTTCATCGTGTAGCAAACTTGTACATTTTGTTACCAGACTAGACTTTAGAAGCTCGTGAGAGTTATCGAGCCTGAGCTAGTAAGTTGAACGGCATGGGTGCAGCTAGGCGGTTTGATTACCAGTTTGGCGTCTGTGTTGTCAGGAAAGCATGCCTAGAGGCTATTGGCGCATCCCTACACCCCAGGGCCAGAAACCTAGATAGGAGAGTCGTGTTCTAAAGTCAGCAACCTAGGGTTGTCTAGTGAGCTAAGTGACAGCCTGCTACATATTACCTATTACCAGTGATTGTCAGTCCTAGTTGACTTAGCATTTATCATATAGGTCACCCAGGAAGCCAGCCCGATCGTCCAGGACAAATAGATCAATGGGTACCCTAAGGAAGGGGACCTTATCAGTAGTTAGAGGCCAGGCCAGCGCCCCAGCCAGTTCTTATAAGGTACTTAGGTACAGTCTGTCAGGAGTGGCTAAGTCTGTATAAACTTGCCTATAAGGTTAAGAATCGCCCAGGAAAGTAATATAAGACCCGAGTAGACTGAGATGAGATCTAAGGGACTGGTAGCACCATGTTAGTACAATACTGTCCACGGGCTAAGGATGTCAGTAAATTTCTTGTGGAGGATTAGGGGTCGATCGCTCAAAAGCATGCTCAATTAGTACCAGCTCTACAGTTGCCCTAAGTAAGGGGACTAAGTAGTTAGTCATTTGCGACCTTGCAGCTATTATGAGGTATAGATGTCTGAGCAGGACATACAGAGTTATGCTGGACCACTCCAGATCTCGCCCTACTCAGTCTAAATTATTAGAGATCATGGTCACTATCAGGATCCTCTGATCAGATACATATGCATGGCGTGCCTGCTAGTAATTTTACAGATTATCCTAGGGGGCAAGCAGCGGTGGTGCTAGGCCCAGAAGGCCAGTTACGCCTTTTGAGTGGCTAGATTGAGATGTTGGTACAGATACCTTGGTTGGGGTTGCCCTCACTTAGGAGCCATCCATGACCACCCCAGGGTTATGAGCTATGTCGACGCCCGCCAGGGGCGAGATAACATCGCTGTACGGAGCGGTATGACGTCCACGAGGGATGAAGATGGGGTCTCAAGTCCTCATACAATCCATTCCATAGGTGGGCTACTATATGTCGTGGTTGGCTCTACACACCCCCGTCGAGCCTGGTGCCCGAGGTGCAGATATCAGGAGTCCACTGGACTCGGACACAGCTACAGTTCAGGGGCTAAGTGGGCTCAGTTGTAGACCCAAGGGATCGGTAGGTTGGCTACAGTACCAGTGGAGTCATAGAAACCTAGATAGGGGTATATAGATTGAGATGTGCTCGTCAGGGCTTATGGGGGCCTGAACGAGTTATTCTGTGTTGATTGAACCTTCTGACTTATGGGGGCCAGGTGAGGTTCTTGTTTGTATTTTTTCCTACTAGATATAGTTTATAAATGTGTAATTTTACAGTCTTAGCTTACGTACAAGTAGTGTTGGTTAGATGCAGATTATGAATTAGCAAGCGTAGTAGCTCGTCTCTATTTTTGCAATAACTAGATGACATGGTGGCCTTGTCGGCCCGCATAGGGTCCCTTCTATTGCCTGTTCTTTGTTAGCTGTTTTTGTTTGTAGGTGGCTATACGGCCTTATCGGCCAGAGTCTGTATTTACAGCCGAGATATAGCTCGTTATTTTCCTAGATTGAGTCGCAGGCTTGCACCAGACGTGCATAAGCCTACCCAGGTCAGTTAGTTGCCAGTGTGGCACAAGGTGTTTGTCATGCCTCCCAAGATGGGGCGTGACATCGATTTTGAATGTTGGCAAGCTGACATCTCCAAATGTGCCTACATAGTGAATTTGAACTTCGCACTCAAAGGCTTTACCAATTTGAAGACCCCGACTTGCTGATTTGATAATTTGCTTAAAAAATATAGTTGTCTTGTTGAGAAAATTTATTCTCCACGGAGATTTGCCCCCATTATATTGCACTATCACGGTTTGATGAAGGTCTGAATCTTAAATAAAAGAACCCCTGTAGATATAATCTCCATGTGTTGGTCAGATGAACTTTATCTCATCACCTTTCTCTTGAACATCCCTTGTAGTGATATATCTTTTTAAACTCATGCGACTGAACTTAGAATAAAACTCTAAGCTGCCTACGTACCTTGGTGAAGAGGATCAAGTCATTCTGTAGTTCATAAAGAGTGAGTTTTTTTTGTGTCCTAATTTTTGCCTAGATCGCCTCTTGCAAGGTTTTCAATCTAGCGGGCCTCTTTATTTTCTCTTTTTTAAAAAAAATAAAGCCGTGCATAGTTTATACTCTTGCGGACTAGGAGTGACATGCAGTTTATACTCGTGCCTTAAGGAGCGTTGTCTTGCTTCAAGGATAGTATCTTTTCAAGAACTTTGCGTTAATAGGACCAATCCTCATGCCATCTGCGTCAACAAGCTTGTAAGTACCACTTGAATATGCTTCTTGTATGACATATGGTCCATCCCACTTTGAGGTGACTTTGCCCCCATACTTACGAGAAGTGATGATAGGCCTGCTTACTTCTAGGAATTGATCACCCACTTGAAAGCATCAGAAGCAAACCTTTTTGTTTAAAGCACGAGATAGACGAGCTTGATAGCATTCCAAATTTTGTTGAGCCTCCAGTATCTTCTCATCAAGTGCTTCTAACTCTGCAAGCCGCAATCGAGCATTTTCTTCTTCGGTGAGCCCTTCTTGAATAACAAGCCTTAAAGAAGGTATTTGGCGCTCAAGTGGTAGGACTGCTTCAATCCATAAGAAAGCGAGTATGGTGTCACTTGTGTCGATGTATGGTAAGTCGTTCTATATGCCCACAAAACCTCTTCCATTGTTCATGCCAATCCCGTTTGGACTTGGAGACGACCTTTTTCAATAAGTTGCACAAAGTCTTATTAAATGTTTCAGCTAGACCATTGGCGGTGGCATGATACATAGAAGATTTACACGGCTTGAAACCAAAAAGCTCACAAATTTTATTCATCAACTTGTTATCAAATGGCTTGTCATTGTCTGTTATTATATAATGAGGAATACCAAAACGGTAGATGATATTGACTCGGATGATATTTGCAACATTCTCTTTCTTTATCTCTTTAAGAGCAACAACTTCAGCCCATTTGGAGAAGTAATCTGTTGCAGCCAAGATGTACAAGTGTCCACCAGAAGATTTCAGCAATGGACCAACGACATCTAATCCCCATGCATCAGATGGCCAAGATGTGACGGTTGGGTGTAATACTTCGGGCGGCTGATCTACGAAATTTGCATGAAACTGGAAACCCTTGCATCTTCGATCGTAGTCCAAGCAATCTTTTACCATTGTTGGCCAGTAATATCCCATCCTTTTTATATGAAAGTGAAGCTTCGGTCCAGATTGATATGATCTGCATACTCCTGAATGTGCTTCTTGTAAAGCTTGAGACGCTTCTTCTTCCCCCAAACATCGCAAGAGTACTCCCTCAAATGATCTTCTGTATAATGTATCCTTTTAGTAAAGGAAGCGGGGTGCATGACGGCGAATTTCAGTTCTTCTTCTTGAATTTTCTGGCAAAATTCCATAACACAAATAGTCAATAATGGATTGTCGTCAATCCTCCTTTACCCCTTCAGAGACAGCAACAAGATTCTCAAACTTATTTTTTATATATTCATCCTCATTCAGTGGTGGTACTACCCATTTTTGGCAAATAGTAACTTGTAGCTTGATCCGGCAGAGTTAGCATTGAAGCTAGAGTAGCCAATGCATCAGCTTTCTTATTTTCCTTTCTTGGTACATGTTGGAGGGTCACATCCCTAAGCCATCCGATCAACTTTTGAGCATAATCATGATAGGGGCGCAATTTAGGTTTCTTGATCTCATAGCTTCCCAAGAGTTGATTGATCACCAACTGAGAGTCACCAAAGACTTGCAATCGCAATCGCTTCATGTCAATGGCCATTTTCAGCCCAAGTATTAACGCTTGATATTCAGCGACATTATTGGAGCAACATGGCGTCAAAGTGAATGAGTATGGTAGAAACTCTCCTTGCGAAGTGACAAATACTACGCCATCCCAGCTCCACCACGATGTGCAGCACCGTCAAAGTACCTCTTCTATGGAGGTTGAACTTCAATGACCATTGTATCTTCATCAGGCAGTTCATCAGTTAGCTTCCAATCATTAGGTATTGGTTGATCTGCCAGGAAATCTACCAACGCTTGTCCCTTTACGGCCCTTTGAGGGATGTACACAATGTCAAATTGTTGAAACTGGAGGTACCACCTTGCTAATCGATCACTGAGGACTGGTTTTGACATCACGAATTTGATAGGATTTGCTCTAGAGATTGAGATGAACAATATGAGCTTGAAAGTAGTGCTTAAATTTTTGAATTAAGAAGACTAACGCCAAACATAAATTTTTAATTGGCGAATAATTCAACTCATTTGGTGTCATCATTCTGCTTAAGTAATAAAGGGAGTTTTCCTTCCCTTCATCATTTTCTTGGGTTAGTAGCACTCCAACAGACCTTTCTTGTGCTGAAATATATAATATCAACGGCTTTCCAGGTACAGGGGCCTCTAGAACTGGAGGTTTCATTAAATATGATTTGATGCTCTCAAAGGTGCTAGCACAAGCTCGATCCGCTTGAAAAGAGCACCCTTCTTCATGAGATGGCTAAACGGTTGGCATCTGCCAGCTAGGTTCGAGATGAATCTCCTAAGATACGCTAGCTTTCCTTGAAGGCTTTTTAATTCATGAATATTTCGAGGCTCGGGCATCTTCAAAATTACTTCAGCCTTGGCTTGATCGATTTCGATTCCCCTCTGTCGCACAATGAAGCCCAAAAACTTTCCAGAACTAACCCCAAAGGCACATTTCAATGGGTTCATTCTAAGTTGATATCTTCGAAGCAGCTCGAACACCATTCTCAAGTCTTGCAAGTGGTCATTTCGCTT
>JACEIK010000744.1:227430-257719 GCA_018107945.1 Datura stramonium
CTAATACTATTATTACCAATGCAAGCATTACTAATACACCTTATTCAGTATTATTCTTATACATTCTACCAAACACTTTTTTTTCTTTTAAAAACTTAATCAAATACTTTATTATTTTAAAATAAATATTTTTTAACCTTTCAAAAATTTAACCAAACATGCTATTAGTTATGTTTCCCCTTTTCTACTATTTTTGCTAGATAATGTAAAAAAAGCCAAAGAAAGAAAAGGCTCAAAGAATAATAAAAAGCTTCACGAGGAGAAGGATATGGGACAAGGACAAATAACTTTGTTTTCTTCTAACTTCTAAGCAATAGTTCTCGTTTTTTTAATTATAAAATTAAATGATCAGTCTCAAAGAAGTTAATGAATAAAAATTAAAAACACTTCTACTTAATTCTAAAATTTGAACTCAATATGAATTGCGATTAGGGCTGCGTATCGATTGGTTTAATTCAGTTTTGAAAGTTATCGGTTTGTTGACATGTTAAATCCTTAAAGAACCATTAAGATATCGATTAATCGATTATTAATCATGATCGGTTCGATTGTCGGGTTAACCGATAAGATCTCACATGAAAAATCTCATGAGTCATAAGTATGTTTAACTAGAAAAAAAAGTGGGTGAAAAGAGAAAAAACATATAGAACTAGCTCAACTAAAATAATCGACTTTAATTTAAGGGAGAAGGATCAAAAATATCCCTCTACTTTAGTATATTAGCTAACTTTGCCCCTGGTTATACTATAGGGCTAAATATACCCCGCCGATAACAAAGTAAAAAAAATTGCCCCTCAATTTGATGGAATCCCCCAAATTGACTTAAAATACCCAATTTCAATTAAATTACCCGTTTTTCCTTTTAAATCCAAACCCGAACCACTGAACTAAATAAACTCATTAGGATTTAATTATTCAAAACAAAACAAGTTCTCAAATTATTCAAAGAAAAAAACCTAGAAATAAAAGGAGTTCGAGCATACGTTTATTTCTCCTCCAAAATATTGAAACAAACAAAATAGAAATCAAATATTTACCAAAATCTCTTCATATTAAGAACGATGAAGCCTGGTTTGGTAAATTTTTGGTTGCTATTTTGTTTGTTCCAATATTTTTAGAGGAGAAATAATTGTATGATCGAACTTGTTTTATTTTTAAGGATTTTCTTTGAATAATTTTTGAGAACTTGTGTTTGCTTTGAATAATTAAATCCTATTAAATTTATTTAGTTTAGTGTGGGCGGATGCGGATTTAAAGAAAAAACGGGTAATTTAATTGAAATTGGGTATTTTAAGTCAATTTGGGGGATCCCGTCCAATTGATGGGCAATTTTGTTTACTTTGTTAATGGCGTGGGTATATTTGGCCCTATAGTATAACCAGGGGCAAAATTAGCTAATATACTAAAGTAGAGGGGTATTTTTGACCATTTTCTCTTAGTTTAAATTAAAACACCACCCCCTTCACTTTTTATTGACACCCATTTTATTTTCTTGTTTGGATACTTCATATACTGAAGGCTAAATTATAATTTAATAAATTAATATCGGGTTATTGGTTAACCCGTTAAAAAAAAGTGATCAAACCGATAACCAAACCAATAGCCCAATAACTTGGGATAGTAAACCGATAATCAAACCGTTAAACCAATAACCCAAATCATTAATTCAATAACTCAATTATTGGTTCGGGTTATTAGTTTAACCGTTGATTTGCACATCCCTAATTGCGATGAAATAATTGAGATTCTTTTATTTTTAACCAGAGATTTTAGATTTGAGCCTCTAATAATGAAAAAAAAAATTAAATTTAAAGCTTTGCCTTTAAAAATAAACCTTACAATATACGAATCATATTTAATCGATTCCTATATACTAATTCAAACATCAAAGAAAAAATCAAAAATTAAAATTTTGAGTGAGTTATATTTGATAATATAGGGCCAGGTGCATTGTTGAAGCACCATATTAATATAGCACCCCATTTAATCTTTTATTCCACTAGGGAAAAAAAAGTTTTTAAAAATTTTTATTTTTGTCATTTGATTCCCACTTTAATGAAAAAGTTGGAATAAGGAAAAGACAAGGAAAGTGCTAAAAAGGAGATAAAATTTGCCACTTTCCACTTTTGATTTTTCTCCATAGTTTAAACTTTAATAAAATATAGAACTACTATAGTAGTGAAAGGAATTAAAATTCATATTTACTATACAACTATAAAAGTGCAATATTGGGTATCCTAAGAAATAATGAGTCATTATTCATTGCCAACACTTTAAAGGGGTTGTTTGGTTTGTTAAGTAAAGAAACAACATTTCAAAGATAAAATACAAAGATTATTTATTCCCCATTTGGTAATAATTTTGATTTTTATATTGAATGTGAGANGTCGGAGAGTTCTTTAACCTTCTTCACGGGTTGGATCAGAAATAAAACCAAGGGCATTTCAGTAAATTAAATTTATTTTTATGTTATTCATTTTACAATTGTTTTACTGAATTTTTAATTTTCTTACATGTGTTTAGCTGCATGTTATTAACATTGTCTCTTTTTTACATGTGTGTCTGCCTGTGGCTCTTTTAGCTTTCCACGTAGTGTTCTCTGTTATTATATATAGTAATACCTCCCAGAATATAATCCTTTGCTTAATTTTGATCTAATCTAAACATTCCTCTTTTGAAAGGTATGTTTCTTCTTTCTTTAACTTTTACAGCTAAATGGACAGGAGGAAGTAATTAGTTTTGCATTCTCTAAGATGTTGAAATTGGGGAAATTTTTTTCAACATCCTGGATTATAAATCTCCCATACTTTCTTATCCTTCCTTTTTCCCTTCGGAGTTCAAGCAGAATACTTGATGATTATTAGTAGTTGGAGAAGAAAACTGCTATAATAAACATTCTACAAGACTTACCAAAATTTCTCCAAATTTTTTATTTTTATTTGTATTGAAAAAATTATTTATTTTTTTAAAAGATATTTATCACTTATATGTATCTCTACAGGAACAGTAAAAAATCTTTTTACTTGCCCCTAACCGAGAACCAGGTAAATAGTAGTTGTTTTTGCTTTTCGTTAATAGAGAAAAAAAAATATAGTAAAACTTCTTATAATCTGTTAACTGAAACGGAGAACTTACCATGCCAAAATTGGTTATTTTTATTACTGATTGCATTTATGTCTAAAAGTATGAAGCTTTTTTTGGCGTATGAAACTGAATTATTCTTTAATTAACTTCTTCTCTAAGTCCTTATAAAGTTGATTGGATTAATTATTGAATTTATCTGTAAGCAAAGAAGGGCAGAATCTATAAAGTAAATTTTCTTTCGTTCTCTTTTATCTTTTATGAATTGTTGATAGAAAATCACAGTGATACTAAGTTAAAAGTACCAGATTTGTTTTGCTGTTTTTCTTTTTAAAGTCTTGAGTTCATGAGTGCCAGACTTTCATGGTCATGCTTCAGT
Organism: Datura stramonium; assembly: GCA_018107945.1. Taxonomy (NCBI): domain Eukaryota; kingdom Viridiplantae; phylum Streptophyta; class Magnoliopsida; order Solanales; family Solanaceae; genus Datura; species Datura stramonium. The sequence goes on from JACEIK010000744.1 coordinate 230,891, forward strand.
TTTTGTGTTTTTTAAAAATTTTAATGTCTTATGCCTATGATCTGTCCAAGGTGCTATTGCTTTTGAATTCTGCTAACTTCTTGCTTTCTTACTGAAAAAAAGTTGTAACTCCGGCATCTAACTCTTCAACATATTGCATTCTTGTTCAGATATTTCATGTACCCGGATTTGAAGAGAATCCCTTTTTGCTTTCATTATTGTTGGTTTTTGAGAAAAATCAGTTCTTCCGAGAAAAACTGAAAGAGGTTTTTTTTAATGTATTGGGTAGCTTAAAGGTTGCATTTTTTTGACTTTGTTTTTGTGGTGCTTTAATTGGGGTTTGAGGGTGGTATCTTCTTGGGATTTGAATTGGATGCATTGATTTGAGTGGTTCGTTTTTTTGCATTGCATTTTGGTGGTGAAGGCAGGAACTACTGGTTTTTCTGTTTGATGTGTATGGTCTGGAAGTTGAAAGAGCAAGGATTGAAGTGATTTTGTTGGACCCCTGGTGTTGGTACATTGTGTTTTCAGCTTATAGCAGTTATTATTTCTGGAACATTGTGAAAAATTTGAGCACTCTTCGGATGAGTGTTTTCTTAGTTTTTGGGGAAGTGATCTAGATTAAGTAGGGGATAAGTTGGAGCAAAGGGGCTCCATTGGTGAGAAATTTGGTTACTTTTTCTTTGCTTTTGCTAATTAACATCCAAATATTTGCACTGGAGTGGCTAGGGGTTCCTGGAGCTGTCACCATGTCTTCCTTGAGTAGGGAACTGGTTTTCTTAATCCTCCAGTTTTTGGACGAGGAGAAGTTTAAAGAGACAGTTCATAAGTAAGTTTCTCTCTGCTAAGCCTTTATCATTAAAATTCAAATGCCTATATAATTTAGCGAATGAAATGTGATTTGGTATTCTAAATTTGATTTTTCCTTCCTAGCTCATTTCGATTAGACCCTATGAATGATGTAACCAACTGATTACCTTGAGTCAGATTTAGTTTTTCTTTGTTTAAGGAATTTTCAGCTTAATGGTGAAATCTTATGATTGTTTCCTTTTGGGTTATTTGATTGTATTCTCTCACATTTCATCATTTAGCTAGAGTATAGAGAGCAAGTTAGATGGCATAACTCTTGAGGGGATGTAATGCTAATTCTCTTGTTCTCTTCTCATGTTCCATGTTACCATAAAATTGTCTGAATATTAACTTCAGGTTGGAGCAAGAATCTGGTTTCTTCTTCAACATGAAATACTTTGAGGATCAAGTGCAAGCTGGTGAATGGGATGAAGTTGAACGATACCTAAGTGGGTTCACAAAGGTTGAGGACAACCGCTATTCAATGAAGATCTTCTTTGAAATAAGAAAGCAAAAATATCTTGAAGCTCTTGACAAGTGAGTTTAAATGTCATTCACCATCCAATCGCTCCATAAGTTTCATCAGCACCTCTAATCATTTGGTTGGGTTCTGAAATATATTTGTCAGGCATGATCGAGTAAAAGCAGTTGAGATTCTTGTGAAGGACCTTAAGGTTTTTGCTTCTTTTAATGAAGATCTCTTCAAGGAGATCACCCAGTTATTGACTCTTGACAATTTTAGGTATTATATTTTAGCATTTGAAGTGTGATGTGACTTTCCTATTGTTGATTGTTAATTGAAAATCTTTTGTTGTGTCCCTAGGCAAAATGAACAGCTCTCCAAATATGGGGATACAAAGTCGGCAAGAAATATTATGCTGGTAGAACTAAAAAAGCTTATTGAGGCAAACCCTCTGTTCCGTGACAAGTTAGCTTTTCCCTCTTTCAAAGCTTCACGACTGCGGACATTGATTAATCAAAGGTTCTATGCTAAAGCGTGCTTTGTATCTTGCATTTAATCTTCTGAGTTTATCTATCTGGGGATATGTAATGCTTCTTATATTTCCATAATATGAGAAAGAGATTTGGCATGATCTTATGTACCATCAATCCTTTAAAGATTATCTCAAATAGAAAGTGCCGATCAACTTAGTTTCAATTCCTAGATAAGCAATGCGATGGGGGGTCCATTATTCCACCACTACTAATTATAATCGCTATTGTTGTTAGCTGTCGATATTGTTAATTAAGGATGAGACCAACCCCCTTCTGTGATAATCTGATTTTATTGTTAAGACTACATTATTAAGTTTGTGTCATTTGAATTTCAGTCTTAACTGGCAGCATCAGCTATGCAAGAATCCACGTCCAAACCCTGATATTAAAACACTTTTTACTGATCATACTTGCGCTTCTAGCAATGGAACTCGGCCTCCTCCTCCTACAAATACGCCTCTTGGTGGACCAGTTCCAAAGCCTGGGGCATTTCCTCCACTTGGAGCTCACAGTGTGAGTAGAGTTCATTAAACATGTTATTCCCTTAAGAAGGAGACCTCTTACTTATCTGCTAAACCATTTGTTATATTCCATGTGGTGTCTCAGTTATTTTAGTTTTCTTATTGCAGCCATTCCAACCAGTTGTTTCACCTTCACCAAGTGCCATCGCAGGGTGGATGTCAAGTGCAAATCCTTCTATGCCTCACACTGCTGTTGCTCCTGGTCCCCCTGGACTTGTGCAGGCTCCTGGTGCTGGTCTGTTATATTATTATTGGTTTGGAGGAAACTCTGGTTGCATTTCCAGAAAGTTAGTATTTTTCTTAAACTAAAGTTGTCTACTGTAATGTCATCAGCTGCCTTTCTAAAACATCCAAGAACTAACCCAGGCGGTCCTGGAATGGACTTTCAAATGGCCGATTCAGAGCATTTGATGAAAAGAATGCGTGCCGGTCAATCTGATGAGGTGAGATTGAAGTAAGATGGAAGTAGTAAGTTTGTGAGATTACTTTACCTAAGCGATTAACCAGGCAAGCTTTCTTTTTTGTTATTTTCCAGGTATCCTTTTCTGGTTCAACTCATCCTCCCAATATGTATTCACCGGATGACCTTCCGAAAACTGTTGTGCGGAACCTTAGCCAAGGATCTAATGTTATGAGCATGGATTTCCATCCCCAACAACAGACTGTTCTTCTAGGTTGATTCTGATTGGCCCCTCTATAGTCAGTATGGGAAGGGTTAATTTTGATTATTGGGCGTTTATGTGCATTTTCCTATTCAAAATTTAGATATATCATTTAAGTATTTTGTAAGTTAGACCCATGGTTGGGAAGGGGGCCATTGTGTGGTTTCCAATTTTTGTTGGTCCTAATTTCTACCTTTCCTGTATCACCATGTAGTGGGTACCAATGTTGGTGACATTAGCATTTGGGAAGTTGGATCTCGAGAACGGTTAGCGCATAAGACCTTCAAGGTTTGGGATATATCTACATGCTCAAATTCATTCCAGGTGAGAATTTCTTGGGGGTTTTAATTCCAATATTGCTTCTTTGATCCTGTGATTAATGAAATAATTTTTGTTTCCAGTTCATCATACTTAAGTGTCAATTCTGTCCCCTAAATGAGATGCCAAACTAAATCAGTATTGTACCGTATATTATTTGGTCTTGGCATGTCATCGTTCTGTGAACTACCTTACTTCACAGTTCACATATTAACATCTTTTTAGCATAAGTCGGAATACAGTAATACACCCCAACAAACAGTTCCAAAAACTCTCTTTTCTTATTTTTCAGCTTGTTAATAGGTTTCACTTGATTCAGGATGGAAGGAGTATGTCTATATTAAGTCTTATTTACTCAATTTAGCAAATATCTCCCTTTTATTTTTTGGATTGTAAGATTCACTTTTGCTTCCTAAATTCACATGCATTGGTTGCTTCATTCAGTCAGCTATGGTCAAAGATGCCACTATATCAGTCAATCGATGTGTATGGGGCCCAGATGGCTCTATACTTGGTAAGATTGACTTTTATTGGTTCATATTTTCTTTTCTGTGATAAGTTTTTGCAGCTTTAGGAACTCAATTGTACCCATGGTGATTCTGTCATTTGCTTTTTGTAGGAGTTGCCTTTTCGAAGAACATTGTTCAAATATATACATACAGTCCAGCGGGAGAATTGAGACAGCATCTAGAAGTAAGCCATGCAAAGACGCTGTCTCTTTGTCTCACATCAATAATTACATAGCTTATCAAGTCTTCATTATTCTTCCATGTTATAGATTGATGCTCATGCTGGAGGTGTTAATGATATTGCATTTGCCCACCCTAATAAGCAACTCTGCATAGTAACGTGCGGGGATGACAAGACAATCAAGGTTCTCTTTGACATGATAACATAATATTGGTGTTATGCTTTTCCGTCATTTTTTATTAAAAAGAAGAGAACTGTTGGTATTATTGTAGGATTTATTTTCTTCATTATTTGCCTTCTTATAATAGGTCTGGGATGCAGTAGGTGGTCGTAGACAATATATGTTTGAGGGGCATGAAGCTCCTGTATATTCTGTCTGCCCTCACTACAAAGAGAATATCCAGGTAAACCAAATTGCATCCTGTTGTTACTTTTCACAATTGACTCCTTGGGCTGTTGAATGATTTTCATAGGGCTTCTTAAAATGAGGGTCAAGGAAGACGTCTTATAATTGTATGATATTGTGTTTGATAAATAAAGAAGACTATTTTCTGAATTTATATTTTGCAGTTTATTTTCTCTACGGCCATTGATGGTAAAATAAAAGCCTGGCTCTATGATTGCATGGGTTCAAGAGTAGATTATGATGCTCCTGGTCTTTGGTGCACAACAATGGCATATAGTGCTGATGGAACCAGGTTGGTCCAAAAGTCATCTTAGTCTTTTGCAGTAAACGTCAGCTCTCTATGTTTGAGTCAATAGTTTGATATATTTCCTTTTCTTTTCTTCTGTTAAATCTGGATGCACTCCAACTAATAAAACATAGCTTCTTTTGGTAGATGTTAACAAAAATCTGCCTTAGCCTACCATAATTCACATTGAAATCAAGCATTTTTAATTCCTTTGTGGTTTAGTGATTTCATCAGTTGTCTTCCTCCTCTTAGCTCTAATTTCGGTTTATTTTTTGAAAGATGTGATTCAATATATTAAAGTTTCTCTCTAGCTTAGGCTGTTGGATGAGATGGTCACACACTTCAACATGACAGCATGACAGCTGAGTAGGCAGAGTCTCGAATCACCCATTATCAAAAAGAATTTCCATGTGCTTGACTTGTGAAAAAGAATAAGCCGCACTTGAGATGGCGTGTTGAAAGACGTTATTAAATAAATAAAAGTGTCCTCTCTCTAACAACTTAAGCTTTTAAATGAAATAGTCACACGCCTCAACATTCTTCATTGTATTATTTTCTGAATCCGTTCATTTCCCTGGTAGAGTGTTCTCCGTAATAGATTTTCCAGAACTCTTTCAAATTCCTAAGAATTTAAAAAGTCCCTTCTTTGTACTCTATCAAACATACCATTGCCCAAATAAATAAAAAAAAGGCTAAAGTTATGGGCACTCCCCAAGGCAAAACATGACGCCATTGAAGGAGGACTCATCATGTTGAGTTTTATTGAATATAGTGAATGAGTTAATGATGCTTACTGAAGGTAGAAAAAATGAATTGGAAAGAGGCCTACGGGGTTTTATGATCAATGTCTGAAATAAGACAAACTTGTTTGCATGTGATTTTATATAGTCATTCTTAACTTTTCCCATCTTCTTTCAGACTTTTCTCTTGTGGGACAAGTAAAGAAGGTGAATCCCACCTTGTAGAGTGGAATGAGAGTGAAGGAGCAATCAAGAGGACATTCTCTGGCTTTAGAAAGCGTTCATTAGGTGTTGTGCAGTTTGACACAACGAGGAATCGTTTCTTAGCTGCAGGTGATGAGTTCCAGATAAAGTTTTGGGAAATGGATAATACCAACATGCTTACATCTACTGATGGCGATGGTGGATTGCCTGTTAGTATTGCTGTTACTTGAATTCATTTGCTTGATAGACATATTATTGAAACTGAGAATTCTTGAACTCCATTTTTCTTTTCAGGCCAGTCCTAGACTAAGGTTCAATAAGGAAGGCTCATTGCTGGCTGTCACAACGAGTGATAATGGAATCAAGGTTCTTGCAAACACTGATGGGCAGCGAATGCTGAGGATGCTGGAGAGCAGGGCATTTGAGGGTTCTCGCGCGCTTTCTGATGTCAATGTTAAGGTAATATTGCTCCTCATTTGGGCAGTTATGGTTTCTTGCTACACAAGACCCATAACTAGTTTAATTGTCATATTCATACTGCCAGTATAATGGTTGTCTTTAATCTTAATGCACTCTGCAGCCACCAATTGCTGGTTCCTTAGGTCCAATTCCTAATATTTCTGGTTCTGCACCTCAAATCATTGATCGTAGTGATAGAACTCAGCAATCAATGTCCATCGGCAATCTGGTATTTTATTTGCCATGATCTCCCCCTCCCCCTCTTTATTACATTTGACAGGGAAATGCATGGTGCTTCCTGATCTTTTGTCATTTGAAGTATGATTCTATTATATTTGACTTATCATGCTTGTCATATCAATAGGCCACCATGGAAAACAGCAGAGTTCCCGATGTGAAACCTAGAATTGCAGAAAATTTGGACAAGATTAAAAGCTGGAAATTCTCTGACATTGCTGACTCATCTCAACTTAAAACGCTAAAGTTGCCAGACCCTCTGTCAGCCAGCAAGGTTGTTAGAAAACTTCATATGCATTTTAGTTTCACTGGCTTGTGGTAGTTTCTCTTTTGAAGCCTAATTTGGTGGCATCTTTTGTCATAATCCTTGTTGAATTGAATTGTGTGACTACCTCGTGTAAAAGGTTTAGAAAAGACAATTTTTATTTACTTAATTATATCTCGAATATGCTCTCTCATGTGCGGGTTTGATTCTTTTTCACGGCCAAGTACGCTGAAACTCTTTTTTGATGAAGGGTGACAGAGAGATTTGAACCTAGGTTCTCTGCTTGCTCTACTACGGTTGAATTGTTTGGCCACCTCATTTATAGCTTTTACTGCCAGATGTCCATTCTTTTATTTGCTCGATTAGATCTTAACAACTCTTAATTGTTCCTGGAGACTAGCATTGAATCTCCTAGTGCACATTTATGTCTTTCTTGGTGGAATATGAATTGTTGTTATTACTATCGTTGAGGCACAAAATGCTTCCTCGATTAACAGTCTTTGTCAGCAACCTAAAGACATTTCGATTGTAATGATGACAGGTGCTGCGTCTGCTCTATACGAATTCTGGGCTTGCTGTGCTGGCACTGGGCTCTAATGCCATTCATAAGCTCTGGAAATGGCAGAGAAATGAGCGAAATCCATCTGGAAAGGTTAAGTTGGAGTATCCATATGGCTCACATCAAATTCTCACTAGTTCTTCTTGTCAGAAAATTCTGACTGGTATGCTATCCTTATTTCTTTCTTTCAGTCCTCCGCGGCAGTTGTTCCACAACTGTGGCAGCCAACAAATGGAGCACTCATGTCTAATGATGTTGGTGATGCGAAATCAGCTGAAGATGCGGCTGCATGTATTGCTTTATCTAAAAATGATTCTTATGTCATGTCTGCCTCTGGTGGGAAGGTCTCCTTGTTTAACATGATGACCTTTAAGGTTTGTTTACCCTCTCTATGGAAAGGAGTGGATGAAGATCTTGTCTAGTTCTTGAACTTGAATTTTGTCAACATTTTTATCATTATGTACAAAATTGACTTGTCCCTTCTTTGACAATGATAAATTGGTTTATCTAAACTGACACATGAACTCTGGTCAGGTGATGACAACTTTCATGCCACCACCCCCTGCAACAACCTATTTGGCATTTCATCCTCAAGATAATAATGTTATCGCTGTAGGAATGGAGGACTCCACTATCCAGATATACAATGTTAGGGTTGATGAGGTACTTTTTCCTTTTTTGTGTGTTGGTCCTAGGTAACACATGTCATTTTGACGCGACAGTCTTGCTTATTGAATTCTCATTGTTTATTCTGATACTGAAACCTAATTTTGTAGCTTCTACGTTTTCTTTCTCCTCCTCTTTCTTACAATGCTTATTAGCCATGCGTGGTGGGAATATCATCACATGTTTGTCTTTAAATATGCCTGCTAACAACTCTGAGTTTATGTTAGACTTTGTTGTTTTACTGAACTTTTAGATAATTAAGTTGGAAGAATGTTCTTATGCTATGTTTGGTTTTGGGTTGTAAAGAGGAGGGGTTGCAGGAGTGGAGTAAATCTCAAGGGATGAGGTTCATTTCACTCATTTGAGAAGAAAGTAAATATGGAGGGGTCGGGGGCCCGCCCTTCCCGTCAAACTAGGAAGAAGTGTGAAAGTATAACCTTTACTTAGCTTTATTCTTAGACAAATGAATGTTAATCATTAATATTTCACAATAACCATGTTTTTTCTCCTGTACCTCAAAATAAATGTACTTTTTAAGGTCAGGTATATATAGAACCATCGATTCAAAGCAACAACATAATACACAGTGTATACGCACAAGTGGGGTCCCCAATGTACGCAGACTTTAAGCTTGGAAGTTAGAGAGGTTGTTCTCGATAGCATCTCGGTTCAAGGAAAAAAACATTTCAAAGCAAGTCGAAAAAAGAAAAAGATATGGCAAAATAATATAGAAAACATGTCAAGAAATTCTGAAAAAGGGAACAATAGCTACTACAAATAACACAGTAATTGAAGTACAAAAAACAACAGATAGTAACAAAAATCGAAGGACGAGAAACTATAGGCGTAAAACTATGATTATTGGAATGGAAAAATAAGTGAGACATTGCTCTGCTATCTATCAACCTTCTACCCTAATCCATTTCCTCCACAACCCTTTATCTAAGGTCATATCCTCGGTAAGCTGAGCCTGTGCCATGTCCTGTCTAATTACCTCTCCCCAATACTTCTTCATCTTACTTTTACCTCTCCTGAAACCATCCATAGCCAACCTCTCACACCTTCGCTCTGGGGCATTCACGGATCTTTTCTTCACATGCCCGAACCATCTTAGTCTCGCTTCCCGCATCTTGTCCGCCATCGAGGCCACTCCCATCTTGCACTGGATATCTTCATTTCTAATCTTATCTCTCCTGGTATGGCCACACATCCCTCGCAATATCCTCATTTCTGTAACTTTCATCTTCTGAAAGTGAGATTTCTTCACCGGCAACAGTCTGCATCATACAACAGGGTTGGTCTAACTACCACTTTATAGAACTTTCTTTTAAGCTTTGGTGGCATCTTATTATCACACAAGACTCTAGACGCGAGCCTTTTATCCACCCATCACCAATGCGACGTGCGACATCCTCATCAATCTCCCAATTTCCTTAGATAATAGATCAAGATACTTACGCTCCATCTCCTTGGGATGACCTGTGAATCAAGCCTTAGCTCCACGTTAGCCTCATGCCTCACGTCACTGAACTTGCACTTCAAGTATCCTGTCTTGGTTCTACTCAACCTAAACCCTTTAGCCTCCAAATCTCCAGCTTAGCATTAACTCTGCCCGGAGTCTCGTCAATCAATACTATGCCATCCGCAAATAACATACACCAAGGCATGTCACCTTGGATTTGCCGCGTCGATTCATCCATCACCAAAGCAAACAAAATCAGGCTAAGAGTTGATTCTTGATGCAACCCCATCTCAAGTGGGAAGTGCATCGATATCAAAGCAAGAGGCTTATTTTAGTACCTTTCTTCCAAACCTAGTGCTTACAACTTTGTTTTCTGTTTACTTTATTCCTGTCTGTCCTTTAGAATTTTGTGGTAATGGATCTTTTTTGTTTGCTTCTTTATGGTTTCATTGTGAAATAATATAGCACCGGTTTGGTTATTTGACAATGCCATAGGTCAAAACCAAGCTCAAGGGTCACCAGAAACGGATCACTGGCCTTGCATTTTCACAGAGTTTGAATGTACTGGTATCTTCAGGTGCAGATGCACAGGCAAGTTGGTGTTTTTTCCCCGCTTTGCATTAATTTTGCCTCTCTTGCTTTCATTTTCCTTTTCAAGGTACAGCACTGCTGATACCTTTTGGATTTATAGATTGCATTTATGCATGATCCTTAGTTTTTTTTTTCTTTAGGTTGGCCAATGGTGCTTCCTTCACAACCTTGTGGTGTTGGTGCTATCATAGTAATGTTGTAAAATTTCAATGACATGCTAATAGCACAATATTTGGTGCTTGTTCTGTGATGCAGCTATGTATCTGGAGTGTTGATGGCTGGGAAAAGAAAAAAGCAAGGCCTATCCAAGCACCGCCAGGTCACCAAGCTCCCTTAGTTGGAGAAACTAGAGTCCAATTCCATAATGACCAATCTCATATACTAGTAGTCCATGAAAGCCAAATTGGAATCTATGATACCCAACTTGAATGTCAGCGTTCAGTAAGTCTTCACATTAATTTATCATATTTTATTGTCAAATGCATGTAGAATTTGTACTGATTGCTCAGAAATCTGGTGTTTTAGGTTAACTAAATTCCAGTTATCTGTATATATCATTCTCATATCTTCAATTGTGACTGTACTGATGTCAATCCTGGTAATGGTTATTGTAAAATTGTCATCATCTTTAATTGTGATTGTATCACTGCCAATTTGGGATGGATATTTTAGATATTGGTATTTCTTGTTTGTTTGGGGTAAGTTTTCCGTGCTACAAAGCTAAACCAGAATTGATGGGGACCAATGTAGTTGTCTGTGTTCCTTGTTCCCATTACAAAAATTAGTTAATTCTTTTACTGTGTAAGTGTTGACATTTTCCACTCTTCCTAGTTTCTATTTTCCTTTCTTGCTTTGCATACTTTTGCAGTGTAGCTGCATGTATATTTCTTGGCATGGCTCAACAAAAGAGAACTTTCATGTTACATATTTTATTATGAACACTGCGTTCATTATCATGTCTCCTAAGTTTGACTCTTAAGTTCCTTACTTTTCCTAGTTCAAATACAAATGATTTGAGCACTAATTGGTTGCAGTGGTATCCAAGAGATTCACTTTCTGCTCCCATTTCAAGTGCTATATACTCATGTGATGGCTTGCTGATCTTTACTGGATTCTGCGATGGTGCAATTGGAATATTTGATGCAGACAGTCTCAGACTTCGTTGTAGAATTGCACCCTCAGCTTACTTATCTTCAATTGGCAGGTAGTCATGCTTTGCCTGGGTAGATTCATTCTTTCGATGCATATAAATGAGTAGTATTGCATATGTTTTGACTATAGTGGCAGATATGGGAGTTAGAGTGGCTGTCTAATGGGCTTTAATTTGCTTTAAATGCTTCAAAATGAAGCTCGATGTGTAACCCATGTCCTAGAGAGTTCATGGGCTGTGGTTACACCTCTCTCTTCTGCCACAGTAGTACTGCAGGCTTCCATTAGGTGCTGCAGTGGGTTGAACTGAGGGAAATTTGAGTATTTTAGTTATTTGAATTTGCTAAAATGGAAGGAGAAATTCAAAAGAGCCGCTTAGTCACCTCACCTAGTCCAGCTGTAATCCAGCTCGGAGATCCTGAATTTAACTTTTGCTCAAGCCCAGGTCCAACCTTAACCACCCCCTCCCCGAAAACCCAAAGAACACAGAAGCTCAGTAGAGGAGCAAAGAGACCAACAAATAACTGTGGTCCTCGGATAGTTTCCTGTAGCAAGATTTATCAAACATGTAAAACAGATCTTGAATAGTACCTCTACTATTCCAAGCAAACAAAGCGTTCATATTTCTATATTTTTATTGAATGATATATACTATAGTCCATGATGCTGAAATGCTGATGCCAGATCTTAATTGATCTCTTGGAAACTTGCCTTTGTTTGGACGCCAACTTAGTCTCTGGAAAATATATTTCTCTAGAAAATTATGGCATGTGACTGTAAAGGAAAATGATTTTCTTGCATGTGTTTGTCCGAAAGGAAAATGAACTTCTAAAAGAAATGATCATTTTCCCCATAAATTTTGCACTATCTAGAGGATAATTTTGAGGGAGATTAACTTGCTAGAAAGGTAGGTTAAAAGGGGTTTGCATACATCTTATACTCCCCAGACTTCACTTTGTGGGATTACACTGGGTATGTTGCTGTTGTTGTATTAACTTAATAGAAAGTTCTTGACTGAATGCACAATATATTTGTTAAAACAAAGTTAGCACTTGGATTTCAGCTCAGCGCAAGCCTCTCTAGGTAGTGACATGAGATAATGGCAAGCTCATTACTCTCTGAATTTAGAGTTAATGTTTCAGAAGTGTGGTCAACTAATCTGAATTTCGATTGTTTAAGCAGTGGCAGTGGCAGTGGCGCTGCATTTCCTGTGGTGATAGCAGCGCACCCATCTGATTCCAACCAATTCGCTCTTGGTATGAGTGATGGCACGGTGCATGTGATCGAGCCATCAGATGCAGAACCCAAGTGGGGCGGTTCATCGTCTCAAGATAATGGAGCTATGCCTTCTATTCCCTCAAGTTCTGCATTGAATAGTCAGCCATCAGAAACCCCTTCAAGGTGATGATACATTCAACATGATGATAGAAAGATTATGGTGCTCACACGGTTCTTTTAGATCCTAATATTGTAAAGTTCTAAAAAAAAATAGCTTATTCTTTTCTATCTATTTTGACAATTCTTTTGGATAGAGGTCATTGTACATCTTTGATCAGCTGCATTTGTAGCCCATGCAGGCCATTATTTTTTTTTTCTGTTTCTCAAATGTTTCATTGATTTCTTCCATCTTGTTTCCACTACTAAGTTCTGAATCATTTGATAACCTAACTTGTTTTTATGCACCTGCTAGTTATAATTCTTTCTGTTTTCTTACCCGTACTCGATGTTTACATCAAGTCAATGGATACATAATATGTGTTCAAATATATTGTTGTCATTGGACACAACATTAATAGATGCCGCTTCCCAGTTTGGGTTAGAAATAATATTGTTTTCGTAAAGTAAAGACTTTGAACAGGTTCAAATGTCTCTAGAAGGTAATAATAGATACAGAAGTTGTCGTCGTATCACTCAAGATAAAGTGTAGTGAGCATCAATATGACTTGGTGTAAATATTATGTCCCCGGTTAACCACCCTAACCAAATGTCGACTTGGATCATCAATTATAAATTTGCAAGCAATTTCTAAAAAAGGATGGCTTAAATGTCGATTATATTATTTTGTTACATCTAAAATTCAATTTAAATGGTCCATTTTTTCCCATTTGTTTGTTTGATCATCACACCTTTGAAAAGTTTCTTTTATTTACATTCATACAGGAGTTTAACTTCTTCAAATAGTAAACTCAACACATAAAATGGGATCAACGAGTATTTTGAAACTTGTGGTCTGAAACATGTCATTATATTTGTATGTTTATAAAAATTTCTCGTTAAGGGTAAAATAAGAAGTGTGTGTTATTCCAAATTTAGAAATGGGTCATTTGGGCTAAAAAACTATCAAAAATACTCTTAATATAATGTGATATTGATTGTTTCGGGAAGTACCGAATTCCTCAAAAGGCTCATTACCATGATTCACGGATCAGAGATTTAACGTATCTGTATGTGATCGACCCATAGACGGGCAAAGGCACTAAGTCGGGAATCACGTCACACTCCGCCATTTTCATACTCATCCTGTCAAACCATCGGCTCTAATACTAGTTCATGGACTAAAACGGTTTAAGTATACTCTTAATACGATGTAATTTTGTCTGCTTTAAATCAAATCCGCATAATTTTTCTCAAAAACCTCACATATATCCAACATATTATAAGTAACTTATTCTTTTTAATTATCAATATGAAATTTTGTTCCCATACCCAATGATTTTGAAAAACATGTTGTAATAGGTAATTAGTATTTGAATGCATTAGGAGCACTAAATTTTTGATACCTGTCATATTATCACACAATAGCTTCCCTCCATGCTCCTAACAAAAAGACAAACCAAAAAGGAGGCAACGGTACGTTTTTCGTACATTCAAAAAGAAAAAAGGACAGGTAGCACAGTGCTATTGGGTGCTTTATTCTTGGCTCTGCAACTAATTTTTTTTCTTTTTGAAAACTTCTGCCTGATGATGATAATGATGAAGTACTACTAAACTTTGCTAAAACCCCTTTTACATTTCCTTTTCTAAGGTGCTGAATCTGAAGATACACCTTTGAAATCTTTTTGTTTTCAGTAGAAAAAAATGGGAGGGCCTGTGATAGAAAGAAGAGAAGGTAGTGTAGTTTGGGTGCAGAGGCAAAATGGAACATGGTGGCCAGGGAGAATACTGTGTAGCAATGAAATCCCAGCTTCTGGGGTTCTTTCTCGTACTAGTTTCAGTTCAAGATGTCCCATCAAGCTTCTTGGTCGAGATGATGCTTCTGTGTATGTTCTTAGCTCATTTCTTTTCTGCTTCTTTTTTGTGCTTTTTGTGTGTTGTTAGAAGTTAGAACATGGGATTCTTGAGTACCCACTTTTGTTTCTTCTTGGTAAGTAGTTAAGATTTGATGAATTTTTTTGGACAGAACAAGAAAAGATGGATGTATTATGCTAAGTTCTTTTGTGAGCTACTGTCTTTACCGCTAAGTGGTAAGAACAAGATAAAGCAGACCTTCGTGTTTCACATCTTCTTGAATGTTTTTATACTCAGAGAAATGAAGACTGAATACTGTTATTCTGTTTTGCTTCTAGACTAGAAGCTAATGTGTTTTGAAAACAAACTTTGGACTTAAGATCCCTTCTGTCCTAACCAAAGGAACATCACTTTTGCCGGTTTCACAGCTTGGCTAGAGCATTATAGTTTGTTTTTCTCAGTTTAATTTGTAGCTTTTTTTTCCCTTGATACTTTCGGTAAATTTAACCTGTGACGGCTTCCTGATCACAGAGGAAACAGAGAAACTGTGTCATATTTGTTGTTGATTTTCCCTTTAATTTGTTTCTTGAAATCTTTTATGGTTTTGAGATCAGCAAATGAATGCGTCAAATCATGTTTATGTGTAATTGTACAACAAAATTATCAGGTATTGGTACAATTTGGAGAAGTCTAGTCGCGTAAAGGCATTTCGATGTGGGGAGTTTGATGGTTGTATCAAAAAGGCTGAATCATCCAAAACTTTTACCTATACTAAAAGCCTGAAATATGCACATAGAGAAGATGCCATTCTTCATGCTCTTGAACTTGAGAAGCAAGACCAAGAGAAACTGGAAAGGCCAGGTATTTTAGTTGTTTGACTCATATGGACTTATCGTTGTTGTATTAATTGCTGGGGATATTAATGCTTATTTGAGCATAAAACAACGTTTTAGCTCATAGAACAGTGATTAGGAGAGAATTTGAACTCAATAAAGATGGCTACTAAATTTGATGTTGATGTCTTCATGATGCTACATTAAGAAAAAAGTGTCTCAGCATCCTAATCTTGGAAGTTTCTTAAATGAAATTAACAACGGAAACTGTTGGTAAATATTGTTTGTACATTACAGTATTCCGTTCTGGATTCAAAGAGGGTGAAACTCATGGAGAAAGTAATCAAAGAGCAAAGAGAAGCAGACGTTTTTACTCCCCTGTCGACTCAATATCTTTCTTGGAGAAATCAGTTCATTCCGAGTCATCAAATATGATTCCCATATCTATTCATGATGCAGAAAATTCTTCTTCCAAGTCCACGAGTTCCTTGAAGAATGATTCACAGAGTTCACATAAAAAGAGAGAGACAAGTGCAGGTTAATGTTTATCGTCTGCTTCTTTTTTATCCTCTTGTTTATGGTTTTGATACATGTATATCTCCTTTCTATTCATCTTCTTTGAGGAAGTCGTGTGTTTGCAGTTTAAATCCTCATCTTTGCTTAATTAGCATCATTCGAGATGGTTCTTTTTTCAAGTGTTGCCTTTCTCATATTTGAGCAGATGTTACATAATGATATATTTCTATGCAAGGATGCCTAAAGCACTAGCACACTTCCCTTATTCGCTTTGGTTTTCTTTTGAGTTATTACATCAGTGTGTTACTGTAATGTCAAGGAAATGGCATTACCAGTGACTTCAGTTCAAGAAAATTTACATCTAAGAATATCCCTTACATCATATGATTTAAGTTCAACAATCATAGGAGTAAATCACATTGATGAAAGATGATTTTATTTTCCTTTTCCTTTCCTTCAGAATGATGCCTGCTTATTAGAAGAGCACTACAAAAGTCATCGAATTAGTTTCAGGACCAAGATTGATTGGATACTGATTGTTGTGCTGTTTTGATCTATTCTGAAAATTCAGGTCACAATGCATTGCGACCAACGGAGATGAGCTTCAAGGTCATCAGTCGTCCAGCAGTCAACAAATGGAAGCACAATGGGAAAGTGCATAATCAACACTTGAGGAGCAGATCAGTTGTTTCAACTAATGAAAGAAGTACTGAATTTGGATTTAAGACTGAATCATTTGAAAACATGTCAAGGGATGCCAATCAAAAGTCTAAGCCTAGTTCAGGGAACAGTTTCTCGGATGACACCAGCTGCCAAAACCTTAGTTCAAAGTTCACCACGCGGAAGAATAGTACCAAGACACTAGTAGATGTGCATATGACAGTTCAAGGCACCTATAGAGGAGAGCATACTCCTCTTGTTTCTTTAATGAGTAGATTAAACGGAAAGGCAATCGTCGGGCACCCCATTAACATAGAAGTGCTATATGATAGTTCAATGCTTCCTGTTAAAAAGGAGAGCTCAGATCAGCTGAAAAACATAAGCAGAATGCCTCAACTTGTTTGGAGAACGTCGAAGAGAACTCCCGTCTGCTACACAAGTTCTACCTCCTCTTCTGCAACTAAGTATGAGAACATTCAGCTCAGCAGCAAGAAATTTGGAGATTTGAGTTCCCAAGCTAGGACAAATGGTCCCTTTAATAGTAAGTCTCGTGGGAAGTTATCAAAGAAGCCAAACATGTCAGAGGATAAACCAAGAACACTCTACCTTGCTGATTCAAGAATCAAGAATGCTATAAAAGATGACAGACTGCCTTGTGCTACATGTGTCCCTGTGAAAGACATATTCATCAAGTTAATAGGGGCACTTGGAAATGTATGATCATAAGCAAGAGGTGTTCATATGGTGTGCATGACCTGAGTATTTATGACTCTCTGAGTAGGAGAAGTTTTCTGTAGATATTACAGTTTGTTTAGTTTCTAACTGCTGTCTTTGTGAACTGTATATTGACATACTAAAGTAGGTTTTATGTCTCCTCTGTAAGTATCCTTAACTTACAAAAAGATGAGCAACAAGATTGCTCAGCCTTTTGTTCTTCCAACATGAAATCTATCTTATTAGTCCTGTTGTAGTAAGAATGAGTTGCCTTTTACTAGTATAATTTTTCTTTGCCTTCTACAAGTATAAATTTTTCAAGTACTTGTATTACTTTACAGTTAACTTTGTTTATGTTCCTTTTGCAAAGTCTAACCATTTTTAAACTTGGAAAAGAAGAGATTGTTTGTACCATATAGAAGGATTATATTAAAAAATAGTTAGTTACTGCTATTATCGACTAGTGGATCTTTGTAAAATTACGTACTTCATATTCAATCAAATATTGTGCAAACTCCTAACCCTACAACATTTTTTTTAATTAATATTTTGCAAAAAAATTTCTCAATCTTTTAGGAGATAACTTTCATTAAAAATTTCTTCTTTCACTAATAATTAATTTCCAGGAGATAACTTTCATTATCCAAATGAGATAGCTTGGGTTATAAAATACTTAAAATTTTCATTACCCAAATACCTTATTGATTTTCCATATCTTTTTCCTCTAAAATAATTTTCCCCATAGCAAAAAGCTGTCCCTTTCTCTTTTCAACTCCAAGTTGATACTCTCTCCAATCTCAAAATATTTATCATATTTATTAAAAATTTATTATATGTCAAAATATTTATTATTTTAAAATTTTAAGATAAAATTAATTATCTTTTTTTATTTTATACTGTTTTTGTCCTGTTTTTGTCTTATATTATTTATTCACATTGTTAAAAATATTTGTCTCAGATTATTTGGTAAATTATAAAAACAAGATAAAATTAATTAACTTTTTTCCATTGTGCCCTTAAAATCAATTCTTTTTGAAAAAATAAATATTGTAAATTTTTTTAAAAGTTTCTCCATTATTAATTTTGATGTTGATGGATAAAACACATAAATAGATTATATTAAAAAGAGTTAAATGGTATTAATAAAAATACTCTTCTTATTTATTATTTTTTGAGTGTTGTATAAAAGAAAGAGCGGACAAGTAATATGAAACAAGGAGAGTATTTAGTAATAATTATTTTAGAAAACTATAAGCACCTCAAGTATGATGCAGAATAAATATTTACTGTGTAGACATTATATTTAGAGTGAAGGATGAAAAATATACTTAAAATATCATAATTTTTTGAGTTTTATATCTGAATTATCAGGTGTTTAAATTTTCTACCCAAACTATTGTCAAATATTTATCGAAACACACCTAAACTATCGATTATTTCCTTTTCCTATCTGAACGATGGTGATATTTCATATAGAAAAAGTGAGCAATTGATAATTAAGGTGTTTTGAACGATAGCGATATTTCAGGTAGAAAAAATGAGTAATTAATAGTTGAGATGTATTTGATAAATATTTGATGACAGTTCAGATAGAAAAAGTAAACACACACACAAAAAAAAAGATGACACAAAGATGATTTGCTCCAAGGTGAATGATATAAATTTCGATAGTTCAAATAAAAAATTTAAATACCCCTCGCTTCGCTCTTATATTTAGGACATAAATAAAATTAAATAAATCAAACATCTCTCCAAATAATTATTTTGTTCAAGGGTTTGGAGAGTATAAATAAACTTTCAACTCAAAAAGTTTCACCTAAACCCCCAATTAGGGTTTAAGGGCTCAAGCTTTGTTTGATTCCAATATTTTCACTGTTTCTCTGCAATATCCAATAATGGCTACTCTCAGATACTTACTCTCTAGATCATCATCGTCCCTAAAACTCGCCCATCCTCTCCAACTTCATCGTTCCAACAACTTCCCACCCATTTCTCTATTCTTAAGAGCTCTTCACTCGTTCGCTTCCGGAGAATTCCATTGCCATTCACCTAATTCTAGAAGTTTCTCCACTTCTCCTGAGTACTTAACCGAAGACTCTGATTCTTCCGTTGCTGCCGCTTTGAATCTTGACAATCGGGTTCCCGCTACTGTTATTACTGGTTTTCTTGGCTCTGGAAAGGTTCGGGGAATCAAACATTTAAAAAAAAATTATTACATTTTTCTTAGATTTTTTAAATTTTAGCTATGGTAACCTATGTTATTGAATATTAGAATGAAACAGATCAAATGAAGCAATATGTATAGAGCGGAGTCATGTAGCTGAGCTCAACTAGCTCGGAATTGGGGCATGGTTTATATTTTTATATAGTTTTCAAACATATAAAGTTTATTCAAGTTGATTGTCGTGCTATGAATCCGTCATTTTGTGAATTAGGGGGAAGGAGGGTAGTTCATTTCGGTTCAGGAAGTAGAATCTCTCATACCCTTGAGGCTTTCATATTCTTATCTGGACTTTCTTTAAAGAACTAATTGCATTCAACTGAAAGTGAGGGAAATGTTTTCCCCCTTTTCTTTGTTTGTGCTAGTGTTTGTTCTATTATTGGTTGAAGATATTATGGCAATTTGTTGTCTACAGATGCTGGAAAAGTTTATCATGTATGGGTGGACATTGTAATCCGGTTACCACATAAATGTTATCAATCCCATGTTAGCTATAACTTTCAGGTGAAATACATTAAGTGAAATTTCGCATGAAAGTCAAAGGCTAATGAAATTATGGCCCATGCAAAAATTGAATTAAATGATTTGTTTTGTTAATATCACACCCCTGTTTTTCTTTTTCTTTTTCTTTTTCAACTTATAATGACCAGGAATGTAGAGTTTCTCATTGAATTGAGATATCTGAATCACTTTGTATGTATGAGATGTTGGGATTAGTATGCTTATGAGAAATGTTTCGTGCTTTTCTTTAATGGATACTCTGGCAGACTACTCTGTTGAATCATATACTGACATCTCAGCACGGGAAGCGGATTGCCGTGATTGAAAATGAGGTATCTGGGGTTTTCTTGTCTTATCCAGTTATTGTTGTTAACTTTTATATCTTAAGAGGATTTTTTTTATTTTTAATGGATGCCCTTTGACTTCCCGTTTTGCATTTGATTATGATATGGCTAGTAAATTTTGGATTATCTACATTTACTTACATTTTTATATGACTAATCCAATTGCAGTTTGGTGAGGTGGATATTGATGGCTCATTGGTTGCTAGTCATTCTTCATCTAACGAGGACATTGTCATGGTTAATAATGGTTGTATATGTTGTACTGTTCGTGGTGACCTTGTTAAGATGCTTTTGGAGCTCGTTAAGAAGAGGAGAGACAAATTTGATCACATAGTTATAGAGACAACAGGTACGTGAAGCTATTTAATAAAATGTAATTAACTGTTGTTCTCAAACGTGCTGAAGTGCACTGGTGGGCTCAATTTTGTTAATAAGACCTCAAGAACATCTGATTATGAGTGGCTATCAAAATCTGATTATGTAGTTTAGCACTTGCAAGTCAGTTCAATACTTAAATGGATAACTTCTCCTGGTATATGCAGGTTATCTTATGAGCAATAGCTAAGGTTCTTCTATAAAGTATGTGAAAACATTTTAACAGGGGGTTATGTTACCATTCTCAAAGCATTTTAATAGAGGGTTCTTTGTTAATCTCTTTTATTGATGAGATGGATTAAATTTATGTGCCTTAAACAAGTCCACGTAGAAATAGATTTGCACTAATCCAAACGGTTTCTTGTACTGAAGTTGCTCCGTTCTCCTCCGAACAATGTTGATGCAGTGATACAAACTGGAAAAAAGAGCGAAACACATGCATATTTAGTGTTGGTCTTACGTTTTGATAATTGTCTGTTCCTGATGGTGATTCAAATGAAATTCAGATGCTTAGAAGCATGTAACTTCATTTAATTTGCAATGACTAGTGCAGTTTCGTTATTTGATTATCTATCTATCCCTCTGGTCTTTCACTGCCTTGTTTAGGTCTGTTGTAACTTCATGAATGACTTCAATCGCTCTCTAAGTGGTCCGGGAAAGTTAATGTCCACTGGCATTGCTTACAGAACAGTTTTTCAATTTTGCTGAATGTTGCTTACTAGCTTTCTGGAATTAACAATCCTTTGTAGACCCTCTTCCTCATGGGGAGAAGCAGGGAAAAGATAAAGGAAAACCACACAATGTGGGTTTCTGTGGTATAGACCACCATGAGGCCTTGTAGAATGCTGACTAAATACTAATCATGCATCTTGGTCTGTATAATCCCTGTAGCATGCTGTTCTTCAGAAATTGAAATTCGGAACTCATGTTTAGTGAGTGTTTATGTTTATCATCTTCCTAACTGCTCCTTTGAGTTACCTGTTTTCCAGGTCTTGCAAAGCCTGGTCCAGTTATTGAAACATTTTGTTCTGATGAATTGGTTTCAAGGCATGTCAAACTTGATGGAGTCGTTACATTGGTTGATTGCAAGCACGCCTTGCAGCATTTAAATAAGGTAAAACCCAGATTTGTGGTGAATGAGGCTGTTGAACAAGTGGCTTATGCAGATCGTATTATCTTGAACAAGGTAAGGCTGCTTCTGGCTTCTACTTGGTTACTCTTTCACTAGCCTGCTGTAGGTTCAAGCAATCTTGGGAAGCCTATATTTCAGTTTATGTTCTTCTTATTATGTTGACAGATAGACTTGGTAACTGAATCTGAGCTCGAAGTGTTAACAAAGAGAATCAAGGTAGAGTCTCTTCTTTTTAATCTTATTTTTCTTTCTTCTACAATTGCAGTGCAGGTAGTTTCCCTAATATAAACATGACTCACATTGTTGCAATATGTTATGTATGAATAATTCAATGATACTAAACTTGGAAATTGCCCTTTTGCGTATGGAGTTTTAAGAACGAATCTGTTTAATGTGAAGGCAGAATTTCTTTGTGAGACTCTTCTCGCTGCTTTCTTATTATATTCCCTTAATTTCTTCAGTAATGCTTGTTCCAATATGAATCGGTAATGTGTGTGTGTGTATATAATTTATGTGGCATATCTTTCATATTTCTAATAGCTTTTTGACAGCTAGGTAAACATCTGTATAGCCATTTCTGGTGGATATGCAATGTGTGCTCCTTGAGCCTGCATTTAGTTATAATTTCCCTCTTTTTCGATTATATTTATGACTCCATTTTTGAATACAAACTCTTGATTGCTGTGACTTTCCAGCATATCAATGGGATGGCACAAATAAAGAGAGCAAAGCATGGAGTGGTTGATATGGACTTTGTTTTGGGAGTTGGCGGCTATGATCTTGACAGGTGATTCTGCTTAAAGAACTTGCTCTTTAAACTGTTATCTTTTCCTCGGCTCGGAATGGTATCTTGAGTTATTGTTACTGAGATTTCAAGTTTGCTTTGCAGAGTTGATTCTGAAGTTCAATCAGAGGGCTCCCACTGTGGTCACAAACATGAAGATGGGCGTGGTAGTGAATAGTGATCAACTTTTCGAAACATTTCTTCTTATTCTCCCTGTTCTTTCCAACGTCTCCCTGATTCTCTGTTTTCCTTTTTTCTTTTTTTTTTAGATTTTTATGTACATATGAGTTGTTTGATATGTTTGGTTCCTTTTTAGTACTGATCTGTGTTCTCATCTTATAAGATAAACATTAAGGTCCTTCAGGTTTTTGATAGCATGCCTCATTGTTTGCAGAACATCACAAGGGTCACCATCATGATCATGTACATGATTCTGCTGTATCCAGTGTTAGTATTGTGTCCGAGGGAACCTTAGACTTAGATGAGGTATGTGCTCTTTCTAGTGAACTTCTTATTTTTTCCAATCATGATCTGATTATTGTTGAGTTACCAATTTCACTGGCCACTGCACTGCATGCTTAAAGTCCTGCAGCGCTGCCATAATGTAACGCTCATTCTCTACTAAACACTTTTAGGTGCTAGAGATAAACTATATAATTGAAAATATTTCCTTGTCCATGTCCTGCCCAAATTTTGTTTATTACGTATGAACAACATTTACTGGGGGTATGTGATCCAGGTTGATGATTGGCTTGAAAGACTGATTGAAGAGAATGGGGATGACCTGTACAGGATGAAAGGGGTTTTATCTGTGAGCAATTCTGAAGAGCGCTATGTTTTCCAGGTTCTCATCAATTGTCTTTTGTGGTATTCTTGATGTTGATGCTAGGTCATTCTTGTTTCTGATTTTGATCCTTTTTTTGCAAAGGGGGTACATTCCATTTTAGATGGATGCCCAGGCAAGACATGGGAACCAAATGAGAAGAGAATAAACAAGTTAGTATTCATAGGCAAAAACCTAGATGAAACTGCATTAAGAAAAGGTTTCAAAGGCTGCTTAGTGTGAGGAATAGATGATGGACGCATGTTATCCACCGGTAAGTTATGGTTCAGCAATACTGATAGCTGTAGGGTGACCACCATGGAACTGTGAGAGTTCAATCCTGTGATTTCTATAGGATATGATCTCATGTGACACTGTCCTCTTGTATCTCGGTTCTCTTAGTTTCTTCATCTTTGCCCCCTTCTCCCCTCTCCCTCCCGGGGGACTTGTCTCATGTAAAGAAAAAGTTATGATGAATTGATGTAGTGTATCATTTGAAATGTACATTCAAGTTAGTTTATTCTTCTACCTTCTTCTGTTTGTGCTATACATGCTTTCCCCCTCACACGGTAGTTCAACATTTGTTAGCAAGTTAAAAAAAGGTGTTATTTTGGGCCTGCATAATGCCTTTTTGGTTCAACTCAACTCTTAAGTCATACAAATGTCATTTTAGATTACCATGATTTATAGACTTATAGCATAGACAAAACTCTTATTATATCCCATTTGGAAGACACTTGTGTGATCAAAGCAGTAAAAGAAAAAATGGTCAAAGAGGCATTATAGCTGGCTCATTGCTGTCAATAATATTCCAACAAGACATTTCTTGTGTTTTCTTTTCTTTTTTTCTTGCAAGAATATTCTACTGTCATCCTTTCCATTCTGTCCCTATTCCCTTCTCTTTTTTTGCTTTCCTGCAATATTCTTATTAAAAGTGCCATTTTCAGTTTGATATCTGACCTTTTCATTTCTTTTTTATTTTTCCATAGAAAGATAATAGTATTGAGATTGTTTTAAGGAGCAAAATAAGAGAACATTATGGTCTACCCCAATATCTATTGTTTGATAAATCTAGTTTTTACAGAATTAGATGGTCTCCATTGATCTTGAAAAAAGTATTTGACATTCAATCAGGGACATACAGTATTCCCTGTGTCCCGATTTGATATTTGATAATACTATTACTATCAATATGTTATTTCTGCTGGGCTCGATTTGTTTTGAAAATGTAAACAAAAGAGAATATGTAATTATGTTAGTTTCTGATATTTAACTCATAAAGATACATCACAATAGAGACAAATTTAAGTAGTAGAGAAATGTAAAGGTGGAGTAGGTAGAT
The DNA here is from genome assembly GCA_018107945.1 of Datura stramonium. Lineage (NCBI taxonomy): Eukaryota > Viridiplantae > Streptophyta > Magnoliopsida > Solanales > Solanaceae > Datura > Datura stramonium. Next base: position 255,403 of record JACEIK010000744.1, read on the forward strand.
TTAAAGACGGAACTGGTTAATTTTAAATACAATATATAGTATAGGTTGTTGAATAAACGTGGCTTCTTTCTCTTTTTACCATATTAATTTAATATTGTAAATCAAACCAGGAATTGACATTTAATGACTTTTCAAAATGGATGCTACTCAATTTTTAAGAGAGATATGGTTAGAAGACAGATTGTTCTTTTTCCATCACAGTAATAGTGGAATTTTGGAAATTATGATAGAAGCGGATTTAGAACTTTAAGTTCAATATAAAAATTAAGAGTTGCTTTGCACGTTTCTAGTTCTGTTCTTCTTTTATGAAGTAACAGTTTTGCATAATTTGTAAAAATATGCTTAAGTCAATTTTTATGGTTAATAAGGGAAGGACCAACATATTTCTCAAAATCGTATTACGAAAGTAACTTTGTAATTAAAGATCAAAATTAAAAATACTATTATTCTTAATTTAGCTACACATTTTCTTTTCTTTTCTTTTAATTTGAAAAAAAATTCACACATCTAGCTCTATAACCCTTTACAAACTTGTTTTTAGTTTATATTCTTTTTAAAAGAGGACATAAAACTCCACACATGAGAATGATATGAAGATGAGGCTTGATATATAGGCCGTTCATAAGAAAAGGAAATTTTAAATTTCTTGAGTCTATTATCCAACGTAATGGAAAAATCGACAGGGTTGTCACACTTTGTATTGGTGTTGGGCGGATGAAATGAAGACATACATCTGGAGTCTTGAATGCTAAGAAAGTGCCACAAAAACTTAAAGGCAAGTTCTACAGACAATGGTTAGACCGACTACATATGGAGCAAAATGTTGGCCAGTCAAGAACTTTAATTTTCAGAAGATGAAAATGGCGGAAATGAGAATGCTAAGATGGATGTGTGGCCATCTTAGGAGAGATAAGATTAGAAATGAAGATATTCTAAACAAATTAGGAGTGACTTCGATGGAGGACAAATTACAGGAAGCGAGACTGAGATAGTTCAGACATGTAAAAAAGAGATGCATGGATGCCCCAGTGCAAAGGTGTGAGAGGCTGTTGGCTATAGATAGTTATATAACAGGTAGAGGTAGGTCAAAAAAGCATTGAGGAGAGGTGATTTTTTTAATTTTTTGCTTCATTAAAGTTTTAAGGAAAGGTGATTAGTCAGGACATGACGCAACTTCAGCTTATCGAGGACATGATCTTAGATAAGAGGTTATGGAGAATATAGATTACAGTTAGAGGGTTAATTAGGTATTTGAGAGTTGTCTCGGTATTATTTTGTAGTATACTTTGTCATGCGTTCTTTAGCATTTTGTCTCGACTTCTTCACTCCCGTTGTTCGTTTTTTGAACTGTTTTATAATGTTTTTACTTGAGTTCAGTATCTATCGAGAACAATCTCTCTACTTCTCAAAGTAGTGATAAAATTTGGTACATATTATCCGCCCCAGATCCACTTATGAGATTATATTGCTCTTTTTATAAGAAATTTTTATTTTTACATATAAAAGATTATTTTATTCTATTCAATTTGTAAAAGGTGATCATAAGGGAAATGAATAATACAATTACAAGGTGAGAAATCAAAACCTCTGATGTGAAGATAAAAATTCAAATAACCAATCAATTGAGATGATTTCCGCGTCTAAATGACTATCACCTATTGGTTAGTAGTATTTGGGAGGACGTGGCACGTGATTGTACGAATGATTCTCTTTTCCTCATTCTTCGGTCGAATATTCCACGCTGTCACCTACGTGTCATTTCTCCGTATCGGGGCCCACTTCCTCCAATCACCGACTGCGACTGTTTGAGTAAATCATACAGCCGAGCAACACGGAATCGAGCTCCCACATTTTTCTTTATCAATAAAAAATAAATAAATTTTCGGCGCTCATATGTTGCTTCAGATTCCACGCCGATCTTTCCTCTCCGTGTTGTTTTTATTTTATCAAAATAGATTCCCTTTTCCCTGCTAAAATTTTAAATTTTTATCACGTCTGCATGTACGGATTATTATACAATGGAGTTTTCTTTCTTCTGTATAATTGGTTTGTTTATGTAAAGTCCATTTGACTCTCTTTTATCACCCCCCAAAAACAAAAGATTCAATTTTTTGTTGATCATTTCCTTCATTTTCCTCTGGGGAATTCTTGGAACTGTTCGTTTTTACTTGATAAACTTTCTGGGTTCTTTCGTCTATACCCTTTTTAAAGCTTTCTGGGTGTTTAAATTCAGTGTTTTTAGTGGCTTCTGGAGGTGTTTTGAGGAATTTGGGGTTGGTGTGTTCATGGATAGGATGTATAGTGGTGGTGGAGGAGG
>JACEIK010000744.1:257754-287328 GCA_018107945.1 Datura stramonium
GGACCCAAAGCCAAGATTGAGGTGGACTGCTGATCTACATGATCGTTTTGTAGATGCTGTCACTAAGCTTGGTGGACCTGATAGTGAGTTGCTGTTTTTCTTTTGTTCTGTTTTTTACATTTAGTTTTGTGTTTGTTACAGTGAAATTATGTGCCTAGTGACCAATGAACTAATTTATCTCGTACCTGTAGTGGTGGGTGGTAGGACGCCCAAGGCTATGGCCTACTGGTCAATGAAATAAGTTATCCATACTTGTAGTGGCGGGAGGTAGAACGCATCCATCGAGTTGTGCACAAGCTGACATGGTGAACACGATTATCAATAATAATAATGAAATCAGTAATAGAGAAAAATGGATAATGAGAATTCATATGCCGACCCCAGCTGGTTTGGGATTGATGTAAAGTAATTGCTGTTGTTGCTTTTAATTTTTGTGTTTATTACTACTATAAAGTGGGTAAATGGGTGATAGACTTTTACATTGTGGAGTGTCACTATAAGTTTTAGTTGCAAGTGGTTGTCAATAGGCATTGATTTATATGCATATGTTTTTCCATTTGTTGGGGAATCTCAGTTCTTTTTTGATACTTTTGTTGGTCTTCAATAGGCATTGATCAATTTGTGTGCTGCTTTCTTGGAGATAAGGAATTGAAACAAATGAACCAAACACTATGACCATTCTCAAAGTTGGGTACTTTGTCTTCATAAATTGGTTGCTTGCCTTTTGAAGCTATTTCCTTTTAAGAAAAGAAAGATGGATGAAAAAGTAGAAAGGTGCCCCATAATTGTAACATAATTTGGAAACAAAGTCTTGTTGGAGCTGCCAATGTCCTAAATGAATGCTTATATTGTTCTGGAAACTTCTCCAAAACTTTCGCCATAAATAGATTTGGATCATAAACTCTCCATTTTTGTTGACTTCTAGAATCAAATATAGACGTGATCATGTATTTTAAATTAAGTTGATTGTTCTAGTGTCGTGGCTGATTAGGTCTTTTGTCTCCTCTTTATGTAATTGGTTTCAAGTATCTTACATCTTAAATGATCCCTCATGGTGTATAAACTAACTCTGACTGGCTTTGGCTGTCTTCACTGGTTCATAGAATTAGTAGTCTTATAACTAAGTACAATATAGAAATGAGGTAAATGCTGAGGAGCAGAGGCTAGATTACATCCTCCCTTGAGTTTCATAGGGACGGGGAACTTTGGTTTACTTTCTCGCTTGTGCTAATGAGTTAACAATGTGTTTGATTTGTGGTTTGTATTTTAGAGTCTGCAATGTTTGATAAAAGGCCTTGAATTTGCAGAAGCAACTCCCAAGTCAGTACTAAGATTAATGGGGTTGAAAGGCTTGACACTGTATCATTTAAAGAGTCATTTGCAGGTAGAGTAAGACATCTGCATCCTTATTCATTGAAATCAATTGTTTTTACCTATCGAAAACTCATTAGGCGGTTTCTTGTCCTTTTTTTATCCTGCAGAAGTATAGACTTGGACAGCAGGCAAAGAAACAAAATGCAGCAGAACAAAACAGAGAGAATATTTGTAAGTTCTGGATGATTTTGAAAACTCAGTTTAAAGCTTAACCAGAAAGCCAAGTGGACATAAAGCTCCTTCCTAAAATTCGTATTTTAATGCGTGATCATTGTATTAAGTGCTATATTTAACATGTAAACGGCGTAATAGAGCTCGAATATAGTAAATCTTGTAATGCTTCTCCCATAGGTAACTAGAGTTTTGCATGATCCTTTTTTTTTTTTTTGATTGAGAATTTCTCGTTCATTCCAGTCTTTTAAAAAAAATCCTGATGATTTGCCTTATGTTTTTCACTGTAGCAGCGGAGTCCTTTGGACAATTCAGTTTGCATTCCTCAGGACCAAGTATCACTTCATCAAGCATGAATGGTATGCAAGGGTAGGTGCCAGGAAATTCAACTATTGGTTATACTTATACAGTCTTTCCACTTGTCTGATATCCCTCCATGAGACTATCTTAATTAATTGCCTCTAAATATTTCAATGAGAGCAATAGTGTGCTTGAACTTCAGTAGTTTATAGATTTATATTTGAGCTGCATTTTCTCCGTTGAATTTTAAATTGGTTCAAAGTGCAGTTGCCTACAATAATATTAAAGCTCTATGTATTTGATTTAGCCATTACCTACGGTGGACTTTATGAAGTGTATGTGCATTAAAACACATTGTGTTCTTGCTAATAGATGCTTATATCTGAACAGAGAAGCTCCAATTAGTGAGGCACTGAGGTGTCAGATTGAAGTCCAGAAAAGATTACATGAGCAGCTTGAGGTACACATTAAACCTTTTCTCTGGACAAATTCCTAGTCCTAATGCGCAAAAACCATCTGCTTTAGCTTCAATTGCTAGAAGCAATGATTTGTGAAGTGATTGTCCACACTTTGTCTTACACCACCATATTTATTAGACCTCATTTATTTTGTTTCTAAGAAAACATTCACTTATGTCTTAAGTTTCTTGTTAATAACCTAATTATTGTTTGTTTTAAAGGTTCAACAGAAACTACAAATGAGAATAGAGGCACAGGGCAAGTATTTGCAGGCAATACTGGATAAAGCTCAGAAGAGCCTCTCCACTGATATGAACTCTCCTGGTGCTGTAGACGAAACAAGAGCTCAGCTTACAGATTTCAATTTAGCTCTGTCTAATTTAATGGAATACATGCACGGAGACAACCGGGATGAAACTACTGCAGGTAAAAGGATACAAGATGATACTAATAAGGATCTACAAAGGTCTACATACTTAATGGAGGGAGAACAAAAGAAGATTATGAACATCAAGCTTGAAGAAACTTCCGTTAGCTTCGATTTGAACTCCAGAAGTAGCTATGACTTTATTGGCATGAACTCAGCTGCATTGGAAGTCAAACCACTTTCAAATGGAAGCTTGGAAATATAATATCTAAGTCTTCTTTTATCTTAGTTTTCTTTTCTTTATCTAATCATACAAGGTCAAGAGTTCTGTATTTGACTCAAAAGAAGTGCTAGAAACCAGAGTATAACTTGTTGCATAAAGCTCCTCCTATTCAGGATATGTTGTCCTTTATATATGTAAATTATTTATTTCATTTCTGCTAAGGATAGTTTATAGTACAGGGAAATGGTGAGGCTTTATTTATACATAATAGATTGAAAAAGGACACCTCTCCTATTCAATGTTTTTAATTTTAAATTTCTCTTAAGATAAAGCTGATCCAAATGGTTTTGTTTTTAATTCACAATCTTCAAGCTCATATCAATGAGAGCATTAAGGATTTGTCAATTATTATAATAAAGGTCAAAATTTACATACAGGTAATGAATGATTGATTTGTAAGCTTTGACAACACATAAACTAGCACCTTTATAAGAGGCAAACACTTTATACATAAGTTGTGGTGGACATGATGATGATATTGATGCTAACTTACAGAGAACTTGAAGTTATTTCTCGTGTATTTCATTCTCAATTCTCTTCAACCAGAATATGATATATCTAATATTCCTTATAATATACATAAAGAATAAATGGTCAATTAATAAAAGTTTAGCTACATGCATTCAAGAAGAAGAGGGGTTGAAATACGGCCATTGAGAATGATAATTTGATAATCATTATAAAAGAAAAGACAAAGAAGGGAAAATATATTCCCATGAAGAAGTAGGGATATATGTTACCTTTCCTCTCAAGTCATTTCTTATACTTTAGGCTTATTCTTTCTGAAAAAAATGACAAACATCTTTATCAAGTTACCAAATTATTGCTTTCAGATTTCTAACATTTTAAGCTCTCTTTTTTTCTTGAACACTCATGATCAAGAATTCATTAATTAACCACTTAATTATTCTTATGTGTGTTATAAGAAATCTTAAAATATAATATTACGCAACAAGAATAACTCAAGACATATCAACTTCAAAAGGACTTAAGTCTAGCAACTATATCTCTTATTTCCACGTTTATATAGCACCATATTTAAAATTAAAAAAAAAAAATGATTCTTATAATTTAATCTTAATACTAAAAAAGAACATTTTGAAATAGTAATGTAGTTATTTGTGAACTTTCAATCATATAATGTACTAAACAATTTTTCTTTTTTGTTGAAATTAAGCAAATAGCTAAATATGATTGTGAAAATGAAAACCAATTAGACCTAAAATAGCTTTCTTGTTAGTTTAATAACCCACTTAAGTTGCAATACCTAACTAATGACAATATGTATAGAAGTATTATACATGTGTCTGATATGTGTATAATACCTTTTTTTAAATTTTTTTTTATTTTTTTCGTTTCTTCTTCTTTTCCTTAATTTTTTTTCCTTTTCATATCAATGGCAACACATTCATGACAGCAAAACTTCTCTTAATTTCAGATCCACAACACATATACATATTCATACCCAACTTATAATTCAAAGAGTGTCTAAACAAGATAGTTTATAGATGAGATAAGCAATCGTATTGATAAAAAAAAAATTGCCGGAATTTAATTTTTTCAGGATGAGTACGATGGTTATAATTTCAATTTTGGACCTTAAATTTCGATTAAGAAAGAAAAAAGATCCGAAGAAAGTATTTTTATCAGTGTTTTAAAAGAAAACATATATAGGTCAACTTCATCAAAAAAAAATAACGTTGAAAAATAACTTTTTCAATCAACAAAACTCACATATAATCTACTTATAAAATAAAATATAACATATTAAATTTATCAAGCAAATTTATCTTTAAAGAAGTTAAAAAAACAGAATGGCATTGAGAATAAGAAAAGATAATGAGAGATTGGATATGGTGGGGTTGAGAAAAAAAATATGGAAAGCAAGAAAGAAAAGGATAGAAGAGAAGAAGAAAGAGAGAAAAAAAAATCTAAATGAAAATAAAATATAAAGAAAAACATAACTAATTACAGCTAATTGCATCCAATTGGAAGATGACATATATATAATTTAGATCATATTTAGTGATTTTTTTCTTTTTATGTGCTTTTTAAAAATTAATAATATTTTTTCTCACGCCACTTGTTAAGGAAGTATTAATTTCACTTTTAATCAAAATAGGAGATAAATAAACGTTCATAAAGTTGAAGTGCTAAACTAAGTTATGTGGACCAGTTTAAGAGGGTAAATAAACATTTGTAAAGCTGAAATGCTAAACTAAGTTATGTGGACAAGTTTAAGAGGGTAAATAAACATATGTAAAAGTTGGAGTACTAAATTAAGTTATGTGGGTGTAAAGTTGGAGCGTTAACTAAGTTATGTGAACATTTTTATCCTTCATTAATAGTGTTACACCCCGTAAATTTTCGACACATAGATGGCCTATTCGCGTGTTGGTTAAGAGTATTTGAAAGCCATACATGCTAGAAAAAGGCCCGGGGAAAGAGGGGCAGAAAGATCGGACAAGCGCCAAGTCGCCCGTCGCAGAAGGCAAATGGAAGCATGAGTTGCATTTTCAGGGAATGCGACTTACATAAATCGCATTCTGAATTGGATATTTATATTGTCCACTATATATAAGTCCACTTCGGTTTCAAAGTGATTTATTTCATTGATAATTTCCGAAACGTAGAGAAAGCGAGAGAGAGGGACGAAGGGGATGCAGTATATTATCGTTCGATTACGCTGCCAAACGTAGTCAAATTCAAATTAACCTCAAGTACCCAGGTATTTAGCAGCAGGGAATTTCATTCCTACGGTTTTTGTTTAGCGTCATTGACAGAATCGACAGACTGTCGGCCCAAGGTAAGTAGAATTTCTCCAAACTAGTGTCTATGTGCTCCTAAGCGAAGTAGAAGTGAATACTTCTCCCTTCTGGACTTCTGAAAAATAGCAAGTTTTCGACCGTCTTTTCGATAAGCCTAAGTTTTAGGCTATAATTATATCGAAATTGACGTCGTCCTTGAGAATAAGGCTGTATTTAGCTCCTAATCAACGTGTTTATGAATGCGGTTAGGAGAAATATTTGATCCCGACTGACCTCAAATCCGACAGTCGGATAACTCGAGTTAAGGTATATGAAGTTGTTCTTCGGCAAGTTAAGTAAGTTTTAGCTTGAATCATAGTAAACTCCGTAATTGAGTTTCTCGGAGTTGAATGTTGAGGAGTGAGAAGTCCTAGTAGATTGGTTTGCGTTGCCGTATCGTATTCGATCCAGTTAAGCATGCGCCAAGGCGAGTTAGCGTTCAGATTCAACAGCGGGTTGTATGATTAGCAAGCATGTTGTAGAATAAAAAAAACGAATTTTCCAGAATAAAAGCTAGTAGTAATATCAGATAGACCAGGCAGGTTGTATGGCTACGGGCCCCAGCCCTTCGGTCAAGTGTACTTGTCTGGACTGGCCATTCCAGTCGAGATAGTATCCTGACTGCAGATTAGCCAACAGTTAAAGAAAGATTTCAGAATCAGTATAATGGTAAAGATGGGTTTAATATGAAGAAGATTAGAATAAGAAATCGGATTTCAGATATCCTTTTCAGTTCTGCATGCTTGCTTATATGGCTATTTGCTTGTTGAGACTTGTTGTGGTGTGAGGGCCCCCTTTTGAGCGTCCTCGCCGCCCCTGGGTTGGCTTAATCGTGTCGCCCACTGAGCGGGTGGGTTTACGTCACTCCGAGGGTGGCATGCCGTCCCCAGCTTGGACGAAGATGGGATGAAGCTTTCCCCATAAACGGTGCAGTCGGCATTCACAGTGCGGCTCCCGGTTTGAGATAGCTGTTGAGTTTTGTGTCAGCCAGACCCTATCTGTTACTGTCCGTACATTCAGTTATTACAGGTGTAGCTCCGGTTTCAGATAGCCCCGTTGAGTTTGTCCAGGGACCAGACCTATACATTCTGTCTACCACAGGGAGTCCTCCCGGACAGACACGATTTACTTATATCGGGCGAGGCAGGCAGAACCCGGAGGCCGGTAGAGGAGATCCGAAGTGAGCAGATGAGTGGAGTGACTTATTTTTGGCAGGTTTTGACCCTGGTAGGGTATATAGATTGTTGCTTGGTGCCCATCAACATGGGGGTTAGTATTGGCTCTTTGCTTGCTTTACTTGTATATCTATTTTTGTGTTATATACTAGCTACTAAACAGCGGGCGTCAGCGTTTACAGGTGCCGCCTCGCCTTATTAAGTACAGAAAGCATGATTCAGTTCTTACCAGTTTCTTCAGATTGAGTTATATCCTGCCATACAGCTTTGCTAGATATGCTATCTATATTCAATTGTTTCCCGGTTATATTACTTCGGTTGCTTTGCATACCATTGCAATGATGTGACCTTGATGGGGCGCTGCATTACTTGCCTGCGAGGTACTCATAGACGAGGCGATCCCTCGTGATTCCAGCCAGCTATTGAGTTATCAGCTCTGTCATTCGGAGTCTGATTCCAGAGGTGTAGCTCTTTTCCTTTATGTACGGTATGGGTAGGTCGGAGACCTTTTTGTCCCGATCATTTCTATTGTTACTCATGGGAAACTGCAGTTGTATTTTATCTCCCGTGGTCAGTTGAGCCGGTCGTGTGAGGCCGTTCAGTTGTATATCGTTTAGTATTTCTCTTTATGTTGGCCGTGAGGCCATAAGCTTGACAGTAGTGGTGACCTTGCCGGTCACGTAGCTTTCAGTATTTCCTTGTTTAGTTTGGATGACTAGACTGACGATGGTGGCCTTGTCGGCCCATAGGTTCCTGATTTGAGTGTGTTCTGGTCAGCTGTTATTACAGGTGCAGGTGGCTATAGGCAGATGGCCGGAGGCTGTGTTTACAGCCGTTATATAGCCCTTTGTTTCCAGGAACCTGAGATAGAGCTATCCAGGCACGAGATGTGCCTTGGCCTGAGTTAGTAGTCCGAGGTCCTTCTAGGGCACGGGTGCGATCCTTACCCCCAAGGCGGGCGTGACAAACTTGGTATCAGAGCAGGTCGTGTCCCAGGGAGTCTGCCAAGCCGTGCTAAGTAGAATCTAATCTATGGATGTGTTGTGCACCACATACTATAGGCAGGAGGCTGCAAAGCATGATAGGATGGTTAGAGCGGTACAATATAAATTCGGAGTCCTAAAAACTTACATTATTCTTTGATTACAGATACAAAGGCAGATCAGCATTACTATTACGGGAAGAAGATCAAATATAGCAACAGAAGAGGATACCATCCAGATACAAGATAATTACAGCAACAGAAGGAGGTACCAGAGGCCTCACAGCATAATACCTTTATCGGTGCTATTTCCGGTATACGTTGATAATGTCCGAATGAAGTCGGAAGTATAACGTACTCTGAGTCGACTTATTTATTAGATATATAAGATCTGATTAAGATATAGACAATACCAGATTATCAGATGAGTATGAGAAGAGAGGGAAATGCAGGATTCCCAAATCCATCTTTTCGGATGTGGTACAATTATATGTTTTAAATACTTTAGATAAGAAAAGGGCTATTCCTACCTTTTGACCTTGATTCGGTCTGATAAGGGCATAAGAATTGAGAGTGAAATTTGCCCAAAACAAACGATAAGTGAAGGTAGATTGATTAATTCCAGTAAGTGTTAGTGAACGTAAGAGCAAGTAAGACTGCTGCTTACCCAAAACAAATGTAAAAGACCTGTCGGTGATGAACGCCTAGTAATAGTCAAGTTTGAGTGAAAAGGCCAAGTGCGCCAAATACGTAGCATTAAGACACACATGCAAGATAATAGGTATGATTCAGTTGTGATATTGAGAGGTAGAGAGGTCGCATGTGAATAAGATAGGTCTGACTGCAAGTCAGAAGACGTATGAACTGAGACTTGACCAGTAACCTTGTTTACAATGGCAGGTACTTCGAACCCCGAGCTCGGTTTAAGCGGGATAAAGGAAGAAGCCGGGGAATACCGATTTTTGTGGGAAATTAAGTGCAGTTAATGGGAATATCATGTATTAAGGATAGCCGGACAACAGTTAAGAGACAGTAAAATCGCGGTTCAGAATGTCGCAGTATGTCCGCTTATGGAAAAGCTAAGAAACTACCGGTACGGAGATCTCTAATCTAGTGGCGGCCTAGAGATAAGGCCCGGCCAGTGTCGTGGAGCTCTCAATGTAACTTCTATAGGAACCGCATAAGATTTGAATGTTGACCCCACATTGCAAGAGTGGCGGAATTTCAAACAGCAGACCGCAATTAAAGTTTATATGTTTATTTACTTCCAGAATGGGGTGACAATACAATGAAATGATAAAGAGAAGGGTAGGAGATACTAATAGACCGTAAAAACGGTGTATCGTATGCAGTATGAACTTCGATAAGCATGTCGAGATTGTGTATCACTACAGAATTCGGCATGTATCGTACGTAGTTATTGATACAGTATAGATATGCCGTGAGCAGTTGCCTATAGGGGTTACAATCACAGATGCTGATTAGGGCTAGAAAGCATATACAGTTTGCCTTTGTAGGACCCCCTTGCCAAAAAAGAAAAAAGAAAGAGGAGAAGAAGAAGCGAGTTAAATGTGACCTCGTATGAAGCCATAGAAACTGTCTAGGTTCTCAGTTATTGAGTTAACAGAATTATATGTTTGCTGCTAGATCTAGGCTTTAGGAGCTTACCAGAGTTAATAGCCTTAATTAGATGGCTAGATAATGGGAGGCACGGTTAGGCGGTCTAACGACCAGCGGCGCACATGTGTGACATCTAAAGATCAACAACATTAGTGCATGTACTAGAACCGAGAATTAGAGATCGAATAGGCATACTTTAGAGATTACTTAATAGAATTGTTCCAGTATGTTAAGTGGCCGTACATCATTTTCCCAGTCTTATAGGGAAGTCGGCCTTAGTCAACCTAGTCATTATTATGTGGAACACCACATAAGTCAGCCGTACATCCCGGTCAGAATACCCGTGGGTACCCCAAGAGAGGGTCCACTTCAGTAGTCAATTGGGCTAGTACTTCAACTGGTTCTCGTAAGACAGTCAGAAACAGAGCTTTAGTAGAAGGCCAGTCTTTACAGAATAGCTCATAAGACCGAGAATTTCCCAGAATAGCGGTATAAATCCAAGTCGATACACACAAGGCGTAAGAAATTGGTAGTACTACGCTATGCAGTGTTTACTAAAACCAAGAGATCGGTAGACTCCGTGAAGATCGGAGATTGATTAAGTCTGATTAGGCTATGCTTAGCCGTTATAAGTCTGAATTAAGCAGCTATTCGATTATTCAAGGTTATGCGACCCGGATTATTAAAGATCATGATCAAGATCGGGATCCTCGATCGAATAAAGGCACAAGGTGCGTGACGGTCATTCGGGATTATCCAAGCAAGTAGCCCTCTTGTACGGCCAGAAGGCCAGATAAGCTCTAGCTATACCGGTAAATTACCTGTCGGTTTCTCAGGCCATAGTAAGCCCGATATGACCGTCAATTATATGCCAAGTTCCCTAGATATGAATATGTTGTATCGATCAAGAAGAGAAAATGAAGTAACAATAGCCCTTAGCTACAAATCTGTTAGGAGTTTAGGCGTACTTGTAGCCGAACAACGGGGTCTATCTAGAGAAATACCCAATTGGTCAATTTAGCCATTCGTATGACAAAATGAAGGACAACAGAGCGGTAATTCGAGACACTTTCTTAGTGTCGTTATTAGTTGTGGAGGTGAAGGAACGGCAATGAGGACCTTGACTTAGTCCGGCAAGGACAGAATTCAGCAAGGTAAGCGCCAGATTTTCAAGATAAGCGAGGACGAATGCATTATGTAAAGGCCACATTTGTGTTCTAGATATTTCAGGCTCCGCCAGTAGATTATGAGCAGTACATTACGCGGCGGCCAGCTCTTGGTGGCCCGGTGTAAGCCCGGTGTCACAAACGCCTTGAGGTGAAACCGGGACATCGAGAAACCGGGCGGTTTGATTCAAGATATATGTGCCTCTCTGGAAGTGAAATAGTGTTTATGGATTTTGTGTGGGGATTACCCCGTACTAGACACGGACATGACTCCTATATAGGTGATAGTTGAAAGATTGACAAAATCAACTCATTTTCTGCGAGTAAGAACTACGCTACCGACTAAGATTATGCCGGGTTGTATATGAGAGAAATAGTCAGATTGCTCGGTGCCAGTATCCCATCATCTCAGATAGGAGCGTAGTTGCAGCTGAATTTTGGCAGTCGTTTCATAAAGATCTGGGTACGCAGATTAATTTTGAGCACATCATTCCACCCTCGGAACAGGATGGACGAGTGAACGCACCAGCGGATGCTCTCGAAGACATATTGCGCGTGTGTGTTAGATTTTGGTGGTAGCTGGGATGAGCAATTGCCCCTAATCGAGTTTCAGCATAATAGCAATATCACTCAGCTATCCCTTAATATGGCGCCTTTCGAGGCATTACGAGCGAAAATCCGAGATCACCGATTAAATTTGGATTAGCAAGTAGTAGAATCGGCATTGATTAGGGCCAAACATTGTTCAGCGATCGGAAAAGAAAGGTAAACTTATCAGAAACGCCTACTGACTGCACAAAGCTGCTAGAAATCATATGCAGACGTGGCACAGGAGAACTGGAATTCGATGTGAATGGCCAGGTATTTTTGAAAAGTATCCTCGATGAAAAGGGGTGATGAGATTCGGCAAGAAAGGTAAGCTGACCAAGGTTTGTCGGGCCATATCAGATTCGCAGATTGAGAACTAAAGATATTGCGTCTGTCAAAGTATTGTGGCGTAACAGGAACCGATAGGAGATGACGTGGGAGGTTGAGGAAGATATGAAAGCTAGATATCCTCACTTATTCCCAGACCTAGTCGGGCAGCGGGTATGTCCGTATTATTATTTATGCAGCACCTATAGTTGTATATGTATGAAATGAGAAAGATTGATGTTTAGCTATCAAGTGAACTTTATAGTATTGTGTGGAGCACCTGTATTGGACTTTTCGGCGTTTCAGGATTTTGGGATAGTCATATTACAGGGGAGAAACTCTCTGCGAAATTTTTCTAAGTAATAGGTTGAGTAAGTTGAGAAGTCCTCTAGATAGCGATTTCATTCGGGCAGATATTCTTGAGGGGAAGAATGTTACCCGTAAATTTCGACACATAGATGGCCTATTCGCGTGTTGGTTAAGAGTATTTGAAAGCCATACACAGAAAAAGGAAAATCGGGGAAAGATCCCGGACAAGCGCCAAGTCAGGCGCGTCGCAAGGCACAAATGTGACTTATAAATTGCATTTCGGGAATGCAACTTATAAATCGCATTTCGGGAATGCGACTTATAAATCGCATTCCCTGAATGCGATTTATATTGTCACTATATATAAGTCCCACTTCGGTTTCAAAGTGATTTATTTCATTGATAATTTCCAGAAACGTAGAGAAACAGAGAGAGGGACGAAGGGGATGATATATTATCGTTTGATTCTGTTTATAGCGTAGTCCAAATTCAAATTAACCTCAAGTACTGAGGTATTTAGCAGCGGGGAGCATTCCTACGGTTTTATTTCGCGAAATACGGCCGACGAATCTGACAGGCTATGGACCAAGGTAAGTAGAATTTCTCCAAACTAGTGTCTATGTGCTCCTAGCCCAGAAGTGAAGTGAATACTTCTCACTCCAGACCCGAAAAATAGTTTTCTACCGTCTTTCGATAAGCCTAAGTTTAGGCTATAATTATATCGAAATTGACGTGCGTCCTTGAGAATAAAGCTGTATTTAGCTCTGTCAGCATGCTTTATGAATGCAGTTGGGAGAAATAGCTGGAGTACTGAGTGAGCCTCGTCCAGAGCGGTCGGATAACTCGAGGTTAAGGTATATGAAGTTGTTGTTCGGCAAGTTAGTAAGTTTTAGCTTGTGAATCATAGTAAACTCCATCAAGTGTGAGTTCTCCGGAGGTTGAATGTTGAGAGTGAGTAAGTCTAGTAGATTCTGGTTTTGCGTTGCCGTATCGTATTCGGTCCGAAAGTTAGAAAAGCATGCGCCAAAGGGCGATTAGCATTCCAGATTCAGTATAGCTTATTGTATGATTAGCAAGCATGTTGTAGAATAAAAAAAAACAGATTTTCAGAATAAAAGCTAGTAAAGTAATATCAGATAGACAGACAGTTGTATGGCTACAGATGCTCCCTTGAATAAGTAGCCCAGCAGCTACGGACTAGCCAGTGGAGTCGGACATAGTATCGACTACGGGTGTAACAGTTAAAGAAAGATTTCAGAATCGGTATAATCGGTAAAGAATCAGTTTAATACAGAAGAAGATCAGAATAAGAAATCAGATTTCGGATAGCCTTTCAGTTATATACATGCCCCTTTATTTATATGTGCTATTTGCTTGACAGAACATTTGTGGCGTGAGGGCCCACTTATTGGCGTCCTCATGCCTGGATTAGTAATCGTGTATTGCCCAGGCAGGTGGGTTTCGTCACTCGGGGTGGCATACCGTCTGGCAGCGGACGAAGATGGGATGAAGCTTTCCCCATAGCGGTCGATCGACGTACAGGTGCGGCTCGGTTTCGGATATGCTTTGTTGAGTTTTGTGTCCGAGGGAACCGGACCTATGCATTCTTTGTCCGTACATTCAGTTATTACAGGTGTAGCTCCGGTTTCAGATAGCCCGTTGAGTTTGTGTCCAGGGATCCAGACCTATCTGTTCTTGTCTACACGGGAGTCCTCAGGACAGACAGATTACTTATATCGAGAGGCCGAGGCATTTGGAGACCCGGGGCCGGTAGAGAAGCTCTCCGAAGTAGTAGATGAGTGGGTGACTTATTTTGGCAGGTTTGACCCTGGTAGGGGTATATAGATTGTTGCTTGCTTGGTGCCATCCGGCTTATAGGTTAGTAGTGGCTCTTGCTTGCTACTTATATCTATTTATGTGTTATATACTAGCTACTAAACAGCAGGCCGTCGCGTTTACAGGTACGCCTCCGCCTTATCAGTACAGAAAGCATGATTCAGTTCTTACCAGTTTCCTTCAGATTCAGTTATATCCTGCCATACAGCTTTGCCTGATATGCTATCTATATTCAATTGTTCCAGTTATGTTACACTTGATTCTTTGCATACTCGGTACGTGATACTTGGCGCTTGATCAGAGGCTGCATTACTGCACGCAGGTACTCATGAGCGAGAGGCGATCCCTCGTGATTCCAGCCAGCTATTGATTCAGCTCCTGTCATTCGGAGTCCAGTTCAAGAGAGTCAACTCTTTTCCTTTTATGTACAGTATGGGTAGGTGGAATACTGTCGATCATTTCTATTGTTATATGAGGAAACTACGGTGTATTTTATCTCCCGTGGTGGTTGAGCCGGTCGTGTGAGGCCGTGCAGTTGTATAGTTGTTTATTATTTCTCTTTATGTTGGCCGTGAGGGCCATAAGCAGCGATAGTGTTGACCTTGCCGGTCACGTAGCTTTCCAGTATTTCCTTGTTTAAGTTTCGGACAGACTAGACAGCATGGTGGCGTGCCAAGCCCGCATGAGTTCCTGATTTGAGTGTGTTCTGGTCAGCTGTTATTACCACAGTGCAGGTGGCTATAGCCAGATGGCCGGAGGCTGTGTTTACAGCCGTATAGCCCTTTGTTTCGGGAACCTGAGATAGAGCTATCCGAGCACGAGATGTACCTTGGCCCACAGTCGTAGTCCGAGTCTTCTGAGGCACCGGGAGTGCGATCCTTTTAAAGTGAGGCGTGGCAATCTATTCTCGAATAAATTTGTCATTATCATTCTTCTCAAATTATTATTTATTGTCTTCTGTATTATAATAGCCTGTTCGGTCAAGTTTATAAAATTAACTTATTTTGAGAAGTGTTTTTAGTGCTTATTAAAAAACACTTACACGAGACAAGAGTTGTATTTGAACCAATAAATTTAAAAACCACTTTTTGATCAGCAATTTGTGTTTGACACAATTTTTAAAACTGTTTCTAATTATATTTTTCTCAAAAGTGCTTTTGGGGAGAAACTATTTTTTAGTTTCGAAAAACGGCTTCTGTTACTCCTTAGAAACACTTATTTTCTCCCAAAGATTAGGTCAAACACCTCTCTTTTTTTAAAGCACTTTAGTCTTCCAAAAGCTTGGTCAAATAGTATAAGTGTCCCATAACGTTGACACACAAAAAAAACTAGGAGCTGGATATATATATAATCACCTCAAATAACATATATTTGGCAATTAAATAGGCACGGGGTCTGCGTTAACGGCTCCTGCTAAGTATCAGCAAATTTTATTATTTAATGAGTTCCATATTATATATTTATCCATATATTTTTATAAATTAATACAAATTAAAACATTTTAATTTTAAATTTTTAAAAAAACTAAATCAATAGAAGTAGCATTACAATTTTAACAGATTCGTCCAGGGCTGCCAAGCTATTTTCTTCATTACTTACTCCGAAATTCTACTATCATTTCTTTATTGTCTTTATATTAAAGTTCTGCGTCATTTCGATTGACCATACTTTTTGAAATTTTAATTTCTTAAAATATTAATTATTAAATTTTTCAAAATACAAATTAACAATAAAATTCATAACTAAATTTATTTCTTTTATAATATTTATTATCAGTAGAAATCTACATGTAAAATAAATCACTTGCTAAAATTAATATTATCAAGCGGGCGTTTGGACATGCAATTTATCTCTTAATTTAAAATCATGAGATGAAATTCTTAATTTTTAAAAAACCTTGATTTGGGAATTTCAAATCACGAGATGAAGTTTTTTAAATACATAATTTGACCCACATTTTTATATATACCAACTATTTTTACCAACCATTTATTTTATACGTATAAAAAATTTGTTATTGGTATTATTATTCTTACCAACTACACTCTAATATGTGGGAGAATTATATTAAGAAAAAATGTAGCTTATAACTTATGGTCAATTTTCTATTTTTATTGAATTAAACTCGATCAATAAATGTTATATTTTTTTAAAAAATGACTTTATAATAATGTATTATATTTTATTTATGAACTTTACTTATTGATAAATTGTATAAAAATTGAGAAAATTTTCTTGAAATTTTTAACATATTCATAAAAAAATTTAAAATTTAAAATTAAATATTTAAATATTATTATTTAATTATGGATGATGGGTG
The DNA here is from genome assembly GCA_018107945.1 of Datura stramonium. Classification (NCBI taxonomy): domain Eukaryota; kingdom Viridiplantae; phylum Streptophyta; class Magnoliopsida; order Solanales; family Solanaceae; genus Datura; species Datura stramonium. The sequence continues at coordinate 273,838 of JACEIK010000744.1, forward strand.
TTTAGATATTTTTATATTATAATTTTTATTTCATGAATCAAACGGCGCAAATATGTGTATTAACGTGAGTTTTGTTGAGGTGCCTAAAGAGAGACACTAGCGAAGATCAACACTTGGACATCCATGAGGTTTGTTCGCCATTTATATTTAATTTGGGGTCCCCTGTAATTTTGTCCTTTCCTTTTCAATTCTCTTTCATCATTACAAAAAATAATTGGTTCGAAATATTATTATTTTATAAAATTAAAAATCGAATTAATTATCATTTTCACTTTTACTAGTAAAAGGATAAGTAATTAACATTTAAATGTAAAAAAATAGTTTGAATGACCAAAATATAAATATATTTTCATCATGGTTAATAAAAATATAATTAAAATTAATATCTTTAATTAAAACACTAAACAACTTTCACTAACGTTCGTAATGTGGCTCATAGTTCCGTCGTCACCGTCGGTGTCGCGTGCGTGGCGTTTTTATATTCACTAGCCATTTGCATATGGTGAATTTAAAACAATTTCTAAGATTAAACATTTGTGGATAAACCCTATGATTGTTGATAGTTTGTAGGTGTCCTTTAATATCGGTGAATGGTAAATAATATATTTTGGTTTTATATACGAATTATTAAGTGTGTAAGTGTTTATATGATCTATCATCAAATGTTTATTGAAATACACTTAAATTATTACATGTTTATTTTTTTCTATCTGAATGATGGTGATATTTCAGGTAGAAAAAGTGAGCAACGAATAGTTGAGGTGTGTTTTGATAAATATTTTGGTGACAGTTTAGGTAGAAAAAATAAATATGTGATAGTTCGTGTAGGAAACTCAAAAGAAACCTTAATACTTTGGGGTGTGTTTTGACTCTTTACTCTTTAATATATAGATGAGATCGAGTCAACTTAGACGGTGATTTGTTCAAGATTAGAAAGAGAATAGTGATTGAAGTGTGAAATTCATAAAAAAAATATTTCTTTTTTAAAATTATATATTTTTGACCATTATCTTTAAGCAATTAAAGTTGCGTGTCGGTTGATTCGGTTTTGCAAGTTATCAATTCTACTTGTCGATCTGCAAACATCTTAACCATTAAGAAGCTGGTAAGATATCGTTTAATCGGTTATTGATCGTTACTGGTTGATTATCCAGAATTGTCGTTAAGATATCACCTGAAAAATCTCATAAGTCATAAATATGTTTAGCTAGAAAAAGTGGGTGAAAGAAACAATCTAACCTACCTAAAACAATCAACTTTAATTTAGATTTGCATTTCTCTTGGCTTTTCATTGATACCCAATTCATTTTCTTTGCTAAGAACCTTTATGTATTGAATAGTAAAAATTGTAATTTGAAATTATTGTCGGGTTATCAGGGTTCACCTGTTAAAAAAAGTGGTCAAACTGAAAACCAAATCAATTACCCTAATAACTTGAGACAGTAAATCGATAATCAAATCATTAAATTAATAACATAAATCATTAATCCAATAACTCAATTATTCAATTCAGATTATTAATTTAATCATTAATTTGCACAATCTTATAAGCAATTAAAAATTGAGATGTCCGATAGAAATTAGGAATTTTCCTCCTAATTCGGCCAAATAAATTCGTTGCTCCGGATCTTGTTCTCCCGATGTGAAACCAATTGATTCCGTAGTTTTAAATTCTGCTGATCCAACAGTGAATTTTATCTATGAATAAAAGGAAAAAGTTAAAAGCTAACACCGCTGGTTTCTAGAATGAGGTTTAGGGACTAAAATCGCACACTTTGTTTAATTAAAGAATTTAATGCGCATAATCTAAGAATATAAGGATCAAAATCGAAAAAGGTTCCGTCACGTCACAAACTTGGACCATCGGGGTCATGTTGTTGTGGCGTTTATCTCTATACTTACTAATCATTTGTGTATGGATAGGTATAATTTCATTAATATGACATTGGTAGAGATAATTAAGATTTATTTATCTTTAATTAGAATTGAGTTCGAATATTTGAGAATGGAAATTTTTTATCAATATCGTCTCCAAAAATAGATTTGCATAAACAGTTAAATTTAATCAAATTTTAATACAGATACGAAACACCAAATCAGAAAAAAAAAAAATCCAACTTCCAAGTGCTCCTCATTTAATTTCATTTGCTAAAAATTAAACATTTGGGACTGAAAATAGAGTTTAAGATAAGATATAGGGAAAGGATATTAACTTAAATACATACTAAAATTACCAACATTTTCTAGAGTTACTAATTTTCAATATGCCATGTCATGTTTTCTATAAAAATATTTTATTAAAATTAAAATTAGGTGTCAAAGTTAAATCACAATCCTTTTATATTAAACAAAAAAATAAAAAATGGCATCTAACTCTTTTTCTTAAAATGTTTGCTAATAATACATTATTGCTTCATTATATACCTCTATAATATTATCCTGGCATTACTCTTAAAAAAAAAACAATACACACGAATATTTCATTTACACATATAGTCTGAAAATGAACCACGCCTTAAAAAATATGATGTAAATTAGGATCGACTATAATAATTATAGAGTTAATTTTCAGGATGATACTTCAACTATAGAAAAGTTTACTTAGAAAACTCCAAAGTCACTCAATTATTGGTGTTTCACTCACAAAGTCACTTAACTAATTAGATAATTTTGTCATTTAATTTTTTTTATATAGAATTTTTATTTTAACCCAAATTTATAAGAAATAAAAAACTACTCATTTTAATCATTTTTTTATCACCCCACTTGACTCGACCCATTACAAGAATGCAATTTTGACATTGTTTCATTTTTATTTTTAAAGAATGCTTCCTCCTTGTTAAATTTAAGTAATTATTTTGAAACTTTTCATTCTATTTCTTAAATAACAATCTCTTTTAATTCTAAACAATAAATATTCGAATATATTATTCTTTGCTAATCGAGTTAGCATCTTAAAAATGAAAAATCAAAATAAGAATAAGAATGAATATTATTAAAAATGGCAAACGAAAATCATATTGGTAATTAAAATCGCAGACTTTTTAAAAATTAGAGGTTGGGTCAAGTGGGGCGAATTAAAAAAATGGTTTAAATGAATAGGTTTTATTTCTCATAAATTTAGGTTAAAATAAAATTTTATATTAAAATTATTTGTTTTTTTAAAATTTGAAGATTTGTAAAAAAAATGACTTTGTGAGTGAAACATCAATAGTTAAGTGACTTTTGTGTGTGAAACACCAAAGTTAGTATTTTAGTTTATAGTAAAAAAAGTGTTTCCAGGTGAGCTATTGAGGATTGGTGTGCAGCCAAATTAACTCAATAATTATATCTCGATACTCAATATATTAAGATCGATATATGAATATACTGATCATGTATTTCATGCATAAACTGCATTAAACAGGCGGCAGATCTACATTCAGTCTTATGGTGTTTGAGCACCATTGGTATGACCAATACTATTGTTATACATGAACCTAGTAATTTATATAAATATGTTAATTGAGCACCCAATTTCTTGGCAGCATCAAATTAAATAGTTGAGCACCCATAACTTAAAAGAAGTTTGGACTTTCTCATCAGGAGTAGTATAGCTCTATGTACAAGAATTAACATATTAGTGTCAATTTCCCCTCCCCCAAAAAATAAATAAATAAATAAATAAATAAATAAATTAAGCGTAAACTAGGAAATTATTCACTATATTTTAAATAATAATTCTTCGTTTAAATAGGATCAAATTTATATTTTGTTTCATTGCTATGTTAAAAAATTAATTTAAATATTTGAGATAATATAAATTCTTGATAAGTTTTGAAGTTACGGAATCAAATTTTATAAATTTTTACAAAAATATTTCTTAAATCCAGATTTCGTATATTGATAACAGAATATCTTTATACTTTTAAATAAATCAAATTTAATTAATTATAATATATTTTTTTTATTTTTTTTATTTTTTTTATTTTTTTTATTTTTTTTATTTTTTTTATTTTTTTTATTTTTTTTAGTTTTTTTATATTTTTTATCTCTTTTAAATATTATATATAGAAATTTAAGTTTTGCAACCTTTATTTTGTAGCAAAATTAATAAAATAAAATTTTAGATAACTCATTGGCAATTAAGTAAATGAATTTAGCTTTATGTAAATACTTAATTCCTTGATAAATAACATTACTTAATTACCAAAAAAAAATGTAAATAAGTTTAAAAGAGGTTACAATTTAAAATGACAAAACTAACAAATGCATAATTATAATATGAAAAATTACATAACCAATTGCCATTGATAGGAATAAATTTACAAAATAAGGGTCCACGTTATTATATAATTCTATTAAATGAGCAAATAAATTATCTTCAAACTCTAAAAAACTTATTCCTTTATTAAAATGCAAAATTAAATATTGGATTCCAAGTGTTTTACAACTTAGAAAATGAATATCCCCATAATTGATATCAATAATTCTTGAAAATATTTTGAGTTAAACTTATTTTATTATAATATTTTATTTATGCTAAAGTTTTAATTGAGACAAATAGATTATTGGTCAATATACTTTATAATATTTTTGTGAATAACCTTTTATTTTTTTTAGTTTTTTTATTAATATATTATTTTGTTATTATAATTTTTTCAATATAAAATTAATCTAAAATTTATAATCAGTTATACTAAATCCATGTACATGCCTTAAATTATCTAGTCCAAGAATACAAGGATCAAAACCGAAAAAAGTTCCGTCGCATCACAAACTTGGACCATTGGTGTCATATTGTTGCTTACCATTTGTGTATCGTTAGGTACAATTTTATCCCATATAAATTGTGGTGAAATTGTGAATATAAATTATATCATTTAATATCATTCCGTATTTTTATATTTAAGAGTTTGAGTATTTAGAGAATAAAAAATTTTCTTGTGAGAAGTATTTGTCTCCAAATATAGATTTTGTATAAATAAATTCAAATTTAATCAAACTTTTAATATAGATATAAAATACCAAATGAGAAGGAAAAAGAAAAAAGAAAGTTCCAACTTCCAAGTGCTCCCTCCATTTAGTTTCATTGTTATAATCAGACATTTAGGACTGAAAATAGAGTTTAAGATAAGATATAGGAAGGATGTGTAACTTAAATACATACTAACATTACCAACAACACTTTCTAGAGTTTCTAATTTTCAACATATCATGTCATTTTTTTTATAAAAATATTTATTAAAATTAGGTATAAGGGTAAATCACAATCCTTTTATATTAAACAAAAAAATAAAAAATGGCATAAAAAAAGTTTTGCTAATAATTTATTCTTCATTATATACCTCTATAATATTACCACAATAATTTCTAAAAAAAATAACTTGATACGCAAAACATTTCTTTCACATATAGTTTGAAAACGAACCGCACCCTAATAAGTATGATATAAATTAGGATCGACTACAATAATTATATTTTCAATACTAATATAGAGATGGACTATATGAATATATGATCGTATTTCATGCATAAACTCGTCGGAGGAAAAGGATTCTCACTTTGCATACATTCTATCCTCTCCGAATCCATTACACTGAGTTGTTATTGTTGTTGTGTCGTTTTGTGTCGTGTCTATATTAAGGGTTTTGGAACAAGCTTCATATCACCATCCAGGCTTTTCTTTTTCTTTGTAAAAAAAAAAAAAAAAAAAAAAAAAAGTAGTCAGAAAAATTATGGGAAAAATTAAGATGATTGTGGGTGGAACAGGATTTTAGGGAAGAGATTAGTGAAGGCAAGTTTAGAAAATGGTAACGATATATATTTTGCAACGTCCAGAAATTGGAGTTGATATTGATAAAATTCAAATGCTTATTTCATTTTTAAAAGATGCAAAAACGTCTTCTTCCTGGTTCTTTTAATGATCATCGGAGCCTGGTAGACGCCGTGAGCTCGTTGACGTTGTTATATGCCATCTCCGGCGTATATGGTCGTAGTCATCAAATACTTCTCAACTCAAACTTGTTGAAGCCATTAAAGAAGCTGGAAATATAAAGGTCAAATTAAATCTTTTATTGAAACTTTGTTTTTTTGTTTCTTTTCTAAGAAAATGAGTTGAAGTTTATATTATATTAGGTTAAGAGTTCAATTTATATATACACTAAGGGTGAATTTTATTTTTTATTTTTATGCTATAAGTATCAAAAAATAATTACATAATTTACCGTTAAAAAATATGGAATTAGCTGCGAAATTTGTGGATAATTCCTAGCTAGTTCATTACTAAAAAAACTCTTGGCTAATCGAATTTTATTATAATCTATCACTAATCCGTAGCCAATATAATTGAAATTCACTAATCCGTAGCTAGTGAGGGTTAGCAGATTTTGTTGTTTAGCTACAGAATTTTGTCCATCGTCTAATTTCATATTATTTTGTAATAGTGACTCTTCCTAGAAATGATGCTGCTATGTGTTTATTGGAAGAAAATATTTATGCCACGTAGTTCATATTTTGAGTTTGTTATCTGGTTTAGCCCATATTTGTGTATAAACACCTTTCATATATATATACTGTTATAACTTTTTATATAAAATTTTGATACATTATGTATAATACTTTTTCTTATATATAATGTTGTATAATATTATATATTGAATTGCGTGACAGAGATTTGTGCCTTCTGAGTTTGGATCAGACTCAGGAAGAATGGGAATGCATTGAGACCAGGAAGAATAACATTTGATGATAAAATGGTGGTGAGAGAAAAGCCATTGAAGAAGCTAACATTCCCTTCACATATGTTGTTGCTAACTGCTTTGCTTGTTACTTCCTTGCTGGCCTTTGTCAACACTCCAGTTATGCCGCCCGGGACTCTCTCAATCTTCCTTGGAGATGCCAACCAAAAAGGTATCAATTATTTTCGCCAAGGAAATCAATGAAAAATTTGTGTTTATCAGAAAGCATGATTTTCCACTGAACCAATTCACTAAGGAAAAATACATGGTGAAACAGATTCTCACTGAAGTTATGAAGACTTTATGGTGCTGTGTGAAAACACTATTATTTTTTCTTTTTGATATCGGTGGGAATAACCCACTGTATTTTTCAGTGGGAAATTTCAATGAAAAAATTGTGATTTTTTTTAGTTTTTTTAATTTTTTCAAATTTTAAGATTTATTAATTTTTTTAAGAATTTTCTACAAAAGGATTTTGGGTCGGATAGGTCCCTGATTTGGTTAATATATTAAAATAGAAAGTTCAATTATTTGGTTGGCCAAAACTTTCAAAATCTGCTTATATTGAAGAAATACTTTGAGAATATTAATTTGTGTTTGCCAATACTAGAGCGTAGCGATAAAATCTACATTTTTCAACTTTTGAAAACAACTTCTGTCAATGCTGAAAACACTTATATTTTTGTTGGAACAAGCTATAATGTATTCTAATTTGCTATTTGATGATGGTTGTAACCTTAACTGTAACTAATAGTATATACATATTGGATTTGAAGCAAGCAAATGAAGTGAAAAGTAAAAGTTGTAACTAAAATATCTTACTTATCTTTTATACAAGTAAAGTATATCTCAAGACATATTTATTGGTTGAAAATATTTTCCTGAAATAATAAATTAGAAAACAATGTTTCTGCTATTTAATCCTACCTACTTTCTTTCTGTGTTTAACATAACTCTATGTATATTGCAGTTTGCTTAATATTTGTGAATGAAGATGATATAGCAACATACACCATAAAGACCATTGATGATCCAAAGACACTCAATAAAACACTTCACCTTAGACCTCCTAAAAACATGCCTCCGACAGGGTTATTCCATATATGGAGAAACTCATTGGTAAAGAGCTCCAAAAATCAACTCTTTCTAGAAAGCAAGACTTTCTTGCTTCCATGAAAGGTAAAGCATCTTTAATTCTCTCTCTCCTATCCATGCTTGTGCAAATATGCAACAATAACAACATATTCAATGTAATCCCTAGGTGACGTTATAGAAAGGGTAGGGTATACAGAACTTACTCCTACCTGTTGAAGGTAGAGATGCACTATTCTCAAAGACCCTCCGCTCAAGTAACTCACAACAAAGCAATATTAAAGCAATCATACAAACATAGCAGAAATAATAACAGAAATTAGCATGACATTGAAAGGAACAAAACCACGTATGCTCGTGCAAATATAGCCCTTGAAAAATGGACCTTCGTATAATGTTAGATTCAAAGTTTATTATTTGCTCATATATTACTCAACTTTTCAGACAAAACATTAGACTGTCGTCTAACCTTTTACAACAACTTACAAATTTTAGATTGTGGTTTTAACGTGTTCTTATAAGATTTTAAATTTGCTTAAAGAAAAATCTTTAGACATTGTATCTAAATGGTCAAAATTGAGAGAGAAAAGAAAAAGATGGTCATTTTACTAAATAGTTATCCAAAAAGGTGTGGGCAAAACTTCATGAGGTTTAATTTCTATACCCGAAATTTTATATCTAGGATCACCTAAAGTACAAATAATCATCCATAATAAAAGATTAAGAACATGAAAAAATAAGACCTCTACCTGCTGCCAACAAATTAAAATACACATCGATGGGCAATAAAAAGTGAAACGATTTGCATTTATATACCAATACAAGTATTGGGAAGATTCTAAATCTTATAGTTTATGAAAATACTAAATTTCTTGTTGCAGTATCTTACATATTATGAAAGAAAGTTTTTTTTTTAAAAAAAAATATCATGTATTCTGTCATGAAAAACAGAATATAGGGTTTGAAAAATAAGTTGGACTACAGAGTCATTGCTATAATGTTTGCTATGAGGTTGCCTTGCCAAACTTTGAGAGTGGAGAAGATGAAGAGGAAGCGTCGACTCTACCCTGAGGTTAACTACACCACAGCTGAGACTACTTGAAGCGTTATGTTTAACCAGAGTTAAATGATTTATAATTTCTTCTAATTATATCAATTGCCATGTACTACTTAATTATCAATAATTGTTATATACATTCAATAATTGTTCTAGCTTGTATTCATGGTGATCTATTGTTGTAACAATGAATATGATCTATTATTAATACACGTTGCTTTCAATATGTGTGTCTATACGCATACATATTAACAGTCCGTTTATTTGTATCAGATTAATAGATGCATGATATGTATATTTGTGAGTAATTTGTAATTTTTGAAATTATACTAGTTGAAGACCACAAACGTGTACCATCGGCCAAAGTAAACATAATCAATTTGGCTTCTTAGAATTATGTGCTTATTTTGACAGCAAAACCAATTATAGAGTCGAGTCTGGATTTTTAATTTATGAATTCTGAATTGCAATCATTTTCTTATTGGATTCTGAACGTGTAACTACTTCTGAGACCAATCAATACAATATGAATTAGACTGCGGAGATTTAAGCATTGTCTCGACTAGTAACAAAGAGAATACAGCAACAAATTACAGCCAAAAAGAGAATCTTAATAAGCTGTTATGCTGAAGATCAACAGCAAATTTTACAGCCAAAAAGAATCTTAATGGCTCCAGTGGGTTGTCTACCTAAACTTTCATCTTGATTGTAGAGAGTTTTGATTCCCGTCTTATAATCCCCTCCCCCATTTCCAATTACTTTCAGCTGCACTGTTTACAAACGCAAATCTTGAGAAATTTAAAAGGCTTAAAAAGTCTTTTAGCCTCTGCATCTTGTATTGAAAAGAATAAGCTTAGAGAGGCTGCAGCCAACCAAATAGAAAGTAGAATGAATTACGTTTCGATCAAAATCTAACATAGAGTCTGTCAAATGGCACTAAAACTAAAGGCACCTAAGCTTGAAGAGATGCAAGATTCTAAGCTAGGGAAACTAATTTCAAGTAACAATTACATATTAACAAAATTTTTAGCTCCAAGAAATGTTGGCAATTAGTGACAGTCTTCTGTTTGGTTTTTTTCCTTTTCAATAATACTCATACTCAATAGCAGGAATATAACCTGTGCCGGAGACTTGTAAACAAAGAACCCCAAGAAACAATTACAAATAAGACATGATACTCAGATTTGAATTCTTGACATTTGCATATAAGTCTTCTGCTATTTCCTTCTCATGACACACTTCTACCGGACAATCTAATAACTCTGTTGCAGCAAGAACTAACGTTTTTTTACAAATCACCGGTAAAATTTTGCTGCTCCAGTGTTACTAATACTTTATGAGTGAATGTTCTTCCAGCATGACCCAGAGGAGACTCTCTCATTGCTCTGCTTTGGAAGTTTTGGGCGCTACAAACTGAGACTAGTCAGGCTGGTAGGCAGCTCTTTGAGATTCTTAGGCAAAGATACTCAAGTATTACGAGATTTTAAGGCGTTTTGAACATCTCTTCAGGTGAAGTTGCTTGGTTGTGCTAATCAGGAGGAGTAAAGCACTAAGGTAGATATGGAGATCCAAACCTGTTATCTGTGCTGCCATGAACTTCTAATTTCTTGACAGAAGAGGTTGGAAAAAGCAAACGCCGGGCAATATAAAGTGCATCTCTTCTGTATAGAAATTTCTCTTCTCCTTCCTCTTTCACCAATCCTTTTTCAGTTATGAAAGAACCATATCGTAGTCTTTTTCAGGGATGGAAACCTTCTGCTTGTGGGAATCTAGAATGAACATCATCCTCTTCAACATACTCCACCTCCACAGACCCGTATTGTAACTCTAGACTTTCTAAACAAGGCAGCTCCCAAGGTGGTAAGCACAAGCAGTTTTTGCATATTTTAATTCTATTAAGTTCACCTTTTCCAAAACTGAGTGATTTATCCAGTTTGGAAGGCAGGGATCCTCAAAGCCAATGATTTCTAAATATTTCAGATTGGGATTGTGGTTTGAGGGCTTCAAGCCGTTAACTTCTGATTCATATCCGTTTGGTCCCATCAATATCCCAACTCATGCTTAAGAGTTGCAGATTGCTTTACCAGATACTTGGCTACTTTTGCACATCCATTATCATTCTTCACTCTCTCAAGGTGTGTGATTGACATTGAGCCATAGAGATTTAGGTTTTTTAGCTCACTAAGTTGATAACCTTTCTTCCTTCCCACAATAAAGCAACCTAGAGTCTTAAGGCATGTCAACAGTCCTATCATGGTGCAAGTGTGGACAGCCATCAAGTAACAGATTTCGGAGACTACCAAGTTTACTTGTTTGTTTTGGCAAACAATGAAGTGAGTAACAATTATGTAGATCAAGAGTCTGCAGATTTTGAAGCTTTTAACCTTTCTGGAAGACTACGAATGTTATTGCGAGACAGGTCAGGTATCTTAAATGTACTAGATCTCAATGGAAGAGGGTAATTGCTCAAGTTTTGAGTAACTTAGGTTAAGCACCCTTAACGAGACAAATTTTTCAGAGCGAAGGAGAGTAACAAGACACCACTTCAGCAAAACCAATGGACATCATATGTGTGTAACCTTTACACATTTATTTCGCGGATATTGCAGCTTGATGTGCTTGCTGAAAACAGAGATGTAGCCAAATCATGGATGAGATCATGCATCTTGAAATAAGTATTACCAGATTTAACTTCAATCTCTTGGAAGAAAGACCTCAAGTATAATTCATTCCATACTTCATTACCCACATCCTCTAGCTCCAAGTTTCCTTTTGATAAAAGAAAACCATGTGCCATCCAGATAGTGATGAGATTTTCCTTTACCATTTTGGTGTCCTTTGGGAATACTGCACAATATGCAAAGCATTGTCTCAAATCAAGTGGCAGGTGATGATAACTAAGTCCTAGGGCAGGCAAAATAGAACTTTCATCTTGAGGCAGACTCCAAATCTCATTATCTCTCACATGTTCCCATTCACTTTCTTCTCTCTTGAAGCGTAAAAGACCACCAAGAGTCTTGGCTGCTAAAGGCACACCACCACATTTCTTCACAATCTCCTTTCCAATGGCCACTAGATTAGGATTTGCTTCTCTTTGTTGCCCAAACGCGCGTTGCATAAACAACTGTAAACCATCATGTGGAGACAAATTTGACAAATGACATGGTTGCAACGTTCCCATAATTGATCCAACCTTTTCAAGACGAGTAGTAGCTAGAATGGAAGCACCTCTTGCTCCAACCTTTAAGACTGCTCTTAACTTAGCCCACTTTTCTTGATCATCATTCCAAACATCATCTAACACAAGCAAGTATCGTTTTCCATTCAATAACTCCTGAAGCTTCTTTTGAAGTGGAGCCAAGTCCTCGACATCAAGAGAACTTCTTTCAATATTTCCTACAATTTTCTTTATCAACCTCTTCTCATCAAAATCATCTGAAACACAAACCCATATTTTGGGATTGAAATGGTTAGTCACTCTCTCATCATTGAAGATCATTTGTGCAAGTGTCGTCTTTCCTAGTCCCCCCATGCCAATTATAGGGAACACTGGAAGTTCTTGGTCAACATTAATATTGTTTATGAGAATTTTCACAATCTCATCCTCCTCTTTGTCCCTTCCATAGACTTTTGGTTCAGTTAAAACAAAACCTGTTCCAAGTAGTGTGGACAGAAGATTCGTGACTATCGAGCTCATTAGAATCGGTCAGCAAGAAAAATAGAAAATTTTCGCAAAATAAACATGTAGACAAAATCTCTAGAAATTTTCCTCACAGCAAACACACAGATCTGGTAACAAATTGAACAATAAACTAAGCTATTAGTTAGTTACCTGTTTCACGTGTAGCGGTGGCTTGTCTCTCTGTAATATTTTCAAGGAAATGAAACTTGCTTCTTTCATCAGCAATTGCATCTAGTTTCTCCATCATCTCTTTCATCCTTTTCCCAATTTTGTGACGGAAAGCGATAAACCCCGGATGATAAAGCCCTAATCGAGATTGCTGGAATCTTGCAGCCTCATTTTTACATTCGCCCAATATGTCATCAATTTCATAGGCAGCAGCATTGAGTTTCTGCAACCAATTCTCTATTGCCTTGTCCTTCAATCGCTTCTTCTGAGCATCTTGAAGCACAGCTTGAATTGTGGAAAACATGCTCGACAGCTTTCCAAATTCCTTTTCGAAACCGAAAAACAGTACAAGTTCCCCTTTAAGGAAAGAAGTGAGATTGTCTAACACAACTTGAAGGAAAGCTTCCGCCATGATATTGAATTCAATCTGAGCTTGAATTCACTTGAGCTTGCAGGGTGCGGACTTTATATTTCATGAAAACTGCAGATGCCAAAGACACTTGAGATTTTTTTTTTTCTTTCGAGTTAGTCACATTTGTGTGAGAGAGAGCTTGACAATTTGGACTAGTGGCTCCCATCTCTATGATTAATATTGCTCAAGACTTTTCTGTCAAAGGGCAGCTTCCTGCTTGTCCTATGGATCTCTCAAGTCAACTTGGTGCTTCTATTCCTTTGAAGAAAAAAGAATTGTTTCTTAAAAGTTGGGGCTTGAGCCAGCAAGTTTTACTCAATATAGGGTGAGGTGTACATGATTTTATTATTAAGAATTTAGG
>JACEIK010000744.1:287385-311384 GCA_018107945.1 Datura stramonium
TATAATTATTATGTGACGATGATAACAACACATGACAACGATAACAAATACTCAATATAATCTCATAAAGCGGAGTTTGGAAAGGAAATAGTGTATGCAAACCTTACCTCCACTTCTGAGATAGAGAGACTGTTTTCTTTCGTAGACCCTCGACTCAATTGGTCGTCCAGAACAGTCTAGATAAAAGCAACATAAGTGCAAGAAATAAGCAAATGATAACATAAGCAACAAACAATAACAGGACAATAACTACAACAAAATAATATAATAGTAAATCGAAGGACAAGAAACTAACGGGGCAATGCTACAACTACTAGTATGGAATGATAACAAGACGACACACTGCTACCCACTACCTTTCTACTATAATGCATGTCATCCACAATCTCCTATCTAAGGTTATGTCCTCTGTAAGCTAAAACTGCGGCATGTACAGTCCCGTCTAATCACCTCTCCCCAATACTTCTTTGGTCTACCTCCACCTTTCCTGAAACCATACATAGCTAGCTTTTCACACCTTCGCACTGCGGCATCCAGACATCTCCTCTTCACATGTCTGAACCATCTCAGTCTCACTCCTCGCATTTTATCCTCCATTGAAGTCACTCCCACCTTGTCTAGAATATCCTCATTTCTAATCCTATCTCTCCTAGTATGCCCACACATCCATTGCAACATCCTCCTTTCTGCAACTTTTAACTTCTGAAAGTGAGAGTTCTTGACTGGCCAACACCTTGCCACATACAACATAGTCGATCTAACTATTACTCTGTAAAACTTGCCATTAAGTTTTGGTGGAACCTTCTAATCACACAAGACTCCGCGCAAACCTCCGTTTCATCCATCCTACTCTAATACGGTGAGTGACATCCTCACCAATCTCCCAATTTTCTTGGATAATAGCCCCAAGATACTTGAAACTTCCTCTCTTTTGGATGACCTGTGTATCAAGTCTAACTTCCCTATCTGCCTCATGCATTACGTCACTAAAGTTGCACTCCAAGTATTCTGTCTTGGACCTGCTCAACCTGAATCTTGTAGGCTCCAGGGTCTGTCTCCAAACCTCTAGCTTAGCATTAACTCTATCGCGAGTCTTATCAATCAGAACTATGTCATCTGCAAATAACATACACCATGACTCATCTTTTTGAATTTAACACGTTAATGTTCATCACTAGGGCAAATAAAAACATGCTAAAGGTTGATTCCTAGTGCAACCCCATCAAAATTAGGAAGTGTTCTAAGTCTCCTCTGATTGTCCTTAACCGAGTCTTGGCTCCATCATACATGTCCTTGATCGCCTTAGTATACTCTATACGTACACCTCTAACCTCCAAGCATAGTCGAGATAATCTTTAAAATTAAATAATCATTCACTTCATGATCGATCTCTACATTTACTAGTCTTTCTCACCCTCAACTAATATTTACACTCATTATTGTTTATATATTTTCAAAAAGGAGAAGGATATAAAGTGTAAAAGCAATGCTAAAAAATGAATAAAGTTGCTTCAGAACATAGTGCTATGGAATCTTTATTCTATCAAATTCAGACATAATCATCTAAAAATTTATTTATGACAATATCATTTTCTATGAAAATTATTATTTTTATTTATATATTTTACAAAAAAAAAAAACTACAACGTGATAGGATAAAATATAAATATCATTACGCCAATAATAAAAAAACATGATCTGTACCAAAAATATTTTTAAAACAATAAAAATCAAATTTAACATTCGAAGTATACACTTTTACACCCACGACTTATCCTTTTATGCTCGCGGCTCATGACTTAAATCCTAAAGCGTACACTTTATAAATCTACGCCTTTCATTAGCACTCCAAAATATCTTTAATACGTTCTGCCCTGAGACTCGTTTCAAAAACACCTTTTCAAACATTAATCTAAAATAAACTATCCTCTATATAATAATTTGGACTAATATAATATTGCCTTTTTTTCTTCTTCGCTGCTCTCTTAATGCTTTTCAGTTGATTAAAATTTTATTCAATGCAAATGGACATTAGTCATTTATTTAACACTCAATCATATAATATTTACCACTTAATTTTGACAGTATATTTCGAGCTCTTACCTATTTGGGGGAAAATCATATCTTTTCACTAGTACTAGTACAATTAAATTTCTTTACGCACTAATAGTGTTTGTCTGAAAATTTTATAACTGCTATAGTGAGGTGTTGTTATATATGTATACTGGCGTTTGATGTTTAGATCTTATTTAATTATTATAAATAAAAGTACGGGCCTGGAATGTGAGCAAATATATCATGTCGATTGCTCAACCGTACTTTGGCGCAAATATCTAGTTTAATAGTTTTGTGTACTAAGAAGAATGAAAATGTATTTGTTAATCATTTTAAACAAAAATAGAAACAATATGAATGTAAAAAAATACACAAGTCTTTCCTCGTGAAGTTACGACCATAATCGGTGGATACTATTCTATATAATGTTTCCCTTTAAATATTTGTACTCGAAATTTACAATGTGCATGACTTAATGATGATTATCATAAATAGTTTAATATTTATTTACACATAATATATTCTTATAGAATATTATTGCATAATATTTGAGAATGACTATTATAGAGGGGTAATTTTATAAAGAGGGTGTATCAGTATAATGATCACCACTATTGTTATAGGTAAAATGCTGTTATAGAGAAGTAAAACAAAACATGAAAAATCGATTCTGGAGAAAATTAGGCCGTAATATTGAAATGTTATTATAACGAATGACTGTTATAAAAAGATTTGACTGTATTAAAATAAGGCTATATATAACGAGTAATAAATTTATAATTAGGCCAAAATTGGTTTACTAAAGGGTCGAACGAATAATTATCTCTTAATTTTAGCTATTGTATGAATAAAGTTACAGAATTTTTTTTAATATCGTTAAAAAATCACTGAAGTTTATCCATTATATCAATGTCATAAAACTATTTTGAATCATTGAAATCACTAAATTTCATCTGTAACTGTATGAGTAAGGTCAAATTTAATTTTTTTGTGGCGTACAGTTATCTTGGTTTTAAATTATTTTTTCTTCATTTCTTCCTTTGATTTTTAAACTTCTAAATATTGTGGATATAAAATTACTTTTATATTATTAGATCATCATAAAAAATAATTAAACATAATAAATCAAATTAGTAACATAAACAAATAGGCACATAAGTAGTTAAGAAACTGAAAATAATTATGGGATTTGGCTCCCCTTCTTTGCATTTTGTCACCATTTTATCAGGTATATATTTAGATGAAAGTCACGTGTGCTATTTAATTTTTAAAGATCAAGATTATATCACATTAATAAGTATCATAACCTTAGTTAAGTTAATAAGTTTTGAAAAGTACTCTTCAAATTTGGTAAGAAAAATATATTTTCCACAAATTTTGATATTCACGTTAAATAAAAACGTCGTTATTTTCATTGGGGAATATTTTTTTCTTACCAAATTAGAAGAGTAATTTTAAATTCAAATCTTAAAATTGTAGAACATGAAAATAACGACGTTTTAGGTTTAACGTGGATAAATAGTAATTTTTCAGAAATATTTTGGATTTAAAATGATATTTTCTTTTATTTCACAAAAAAAAAGATAAAAGAAATAATTTTTTAAAATATAGTTCTTTTTTCTCCCTTCAAACATAGTAGTAACCGTTCATGTGCAACAATTATTTTCTCCTTAGAACTTTGAAATTTAGATATTTCATATTTGTAATTTTGATGACCTCAATCTCGTCTCTGTTTTTTTGTATGTATTTTTATTTCCTATTCTTTTATGATTTTTGTAACACATTGTTCCCCTGTTTTTTTTTGTTTCTCAAGATAATATTTCAAAAAAGTTATATTACTAGCACCAAAAATAACTAAACGATTCTCAACATTAATATNAAATAACTAAACGATTCTCAACATTAATATTATATAATTTAATATTTAAATATAAAAGATATAAGATAAAATTAATGGATATCAAAATTTGTGGGGAATATTTTTTCTTACCAAATTTGAAGAGAACTTTCCAAAACTTATTAACTTAACTATGGTTATGATACTTGTTAATGTAATATAATTTTGACTTTTGAAATTTAAATAGGACACATGTGTTTCATCTAAATATGTACTTGATGAAATGGAGAGAAAGTATAATGGAGGGTAGCCAAATCCATAACTATGTATATATAAATTTTTTTAATTTAAATTAGGATAGGAAAAGGAGAAATAAGAGAGAAAATTACAAGATGGCCAATTATATCCTTCACCAATAAATCAAAGTTCAAATAATCAATCAACTGAACTATTAAGATTGTCCAAAAAAACTGATTATAATTTTTTTTTCTTTTTTTAAAAAGGACGGGAATACACTTTTGTTGCCCTTGGATGCGCAGGGGGTATATCATTCTTGTGCAATAGCTAACAAATCATACAGAAATGTTAAGAAAAGCGGTGACAAGTGAAATTACTCGGGACCTCGTTAAAAATATCAACTGGTGCACCAAATCAGCTAGTTTTTAGAGCAGGGGAATACATTTTATTAAACTCTTTTCAGCCACTCTCTCTCTCTCCTTGTGGTTGGAATTCAAAATGTGGTTATCCACTTTCCCAACTGCAGTGGCAGTTGCTGTTTCAGTCCCTTCCTCTCTTACTACACGGGTAACTTTTATCTAATTTTTTTAGAGATTTAGAATTTGTTTTATTTGATTTGTGATCACCCAAATAGTTCATTACTTGTAAATGTTGTTCTCCGGTTAAAAGGATTTCGATTGATTTTGTGGAATATGCTGTAGGATTTCAACTGGAGAAGGTCTAAATTGAAGAGAAATGTGAAGATTTCAAGAAATCTTGAATTTGCTATCAGTTGTTCTGGTGATAAAGCTGCTTCTATTGGGTTTGATGTGCCATTCCCTAAGGACTACACTGAATTACTTCAACAAGTATTCATTTCTATTCACTTGGAGAATTTTTTTTTTTTTTTTTGAAAAATCCCTCTTTCCACCAAGTTATTGCAACCATTCTAGGTTGCCTTTTCATATTTCCTTAACTATTTCTGGGATATTAAGGTATTATTTGCCAGGGGAGGAGATAGAGTATTATTTACGGGTTCGGATGAACCCAATGGCTTTTGCTTAGACCCTGTATTTGTATTAGGAAATGCATTAAATACGTATAAATACTTAATTACGAACCCAGAAACTAAGACGAGCTATGAGTTCAGTGGCAAGTTATTTTCCCATAAACTTCAAATTCCGGCTCCACCTATGTAACAATGCTCAAAGTGATGAGAAGTAGACCAACAGAATGTGAAGCGCATGAAATCTTAGAATTAGTAATATTTTCTTTAACATGTGAAGAATGGTTAACTTAATTGCTAATATGAAGAAGGCCTACATACATACATGAGTTTTTAGAGCCTTTCTTTCATAGTCTTTTGAGCTTGTGGTCAAATATATGAAGGATCATTTAGTACACAGACAAGATTGGCGGAGGATGAAATTAAGTTAAAAGATAAACATACGACGACGAGAATAAGGTAAACTAGTATAATGCGACTCCTAGGTGAAGTTACTAAGAATGATTTCTAATTCTCTTGTAAATCTCAAGTAGATCATATACCGAGTCATTTGTAGTTGCTGCTAGTTTTTCTCTAGATAAAAGTATAAACTACCTGCTGCCTTTTGAATGTGTGCCATGGTTTCTGTTATCCGCACCATGAGGGTAATTCCATATTGACTTGATCAAATTGTGTCTATCCTCACCATGCAGCTCTCATGCAGCCTTAAGAAGACTAGTTTTTGTGTGGGTTCTTATCTCAAAGCCCTTATGGACGAGGTGGCGTTGTGAGCTTAGAAGAGTGACTAATTGCCAATTCTTGCTTGAATTCATTAATATAAACTAATGTACTTACTCAGCTTGACCTAACTGGTTCTTGCTAACTGTAAATTTCTCATAATGGAACACTCTTATCCCTCTTACTGCAAATTCATATTTTACATCTGGAATGTCATGCTATCATTTGTGCCTTTTTATGTACATCGTGTCTGATTACCATCTAATAGACTATGTTTCTGTTAAGATTTTGCACTTCTCAGGATTTATGTTTGTAGATTTGCAGCTGAAACTTTTTATGGAGCTCTTATCAACTGCCAAATCTGTCCACTTATGGGGCTTAAAATCAGAATATAGATGATAAGTGAAAACATGACTAAACACTCACTAGAAGTCATAACAGTTCATGCCCATTACATGATATTTTTTGGTTCTAAAATTCTTGAAATGTATGTATCCTACCACCCTAAACTTTTTCTATTTTGACTTCCCATTTCATGCATCCATTTTATGTATATTGCTTATCTTGTTGCTCACTGCCATTGGGTACTCAGTTTATTCACTTCACTTTGTCGAGTCTGTTCTACAGTTCTTCAATCTTAATTCCGGAATTTCATGACTAACAGGCTAAAGAAGCAACTGAATTAGCATTGACAGACAACAGACAGCTGATGGTCAGTCAAACTTCCCTGTATGTCTTCAAGTGACAACAACACTTTAAAGAAATAATACGGTATCCATACTTCGTGTGGACTTAAAGAGCAACAACTTTTTTGTACCAGGAAATTGAATTTCCAACTGCTGGATTGGGTTCTGTACCAGGTTATGCCTAATTGTCCTCCTTACTTGGCAGTTTCTCCTGATTTGGGCATGTGCAGATCAGTATATCTACACTAGCTCGCTGATTTCCCATTCATGTCAGGTGATTTTACTCTGATGTTAACTATCAACAGGTGACGGTGAGGGTGGAACAGAAATGACTGGAAGTATGCAACTAATACGTGAGTTCTGCGATCTCTTGGTTATACCAGAGAAAGCCACAAAGACCAGAATTGTAAGTCTTTGGTTCCGAATGAATTTTATAGTTCAGCACCTTTATCAATCCTTATCTTTTCTAAATTATACACTGTGAGTCTCGAAAAGGCTGTCTTTCTGTCTATTGCTCTTTTCATTTGGTTTAATACACTTAAGAGACAAATGTACATTCTATTGGAGGAAACAATCACCTGACAATTTGGAAAATAAATAAGGAAAATTTAACAATAAAAGAAGTACTCAGGAAATTAGCGAGGAAAAGCTGTTGCTTAATCCTTAACTGTTGGACTGTACTGCATAGAGTGTATGCTTAATTCTTCTAGTTGCCACTTTATACAAAATAAATCAAAATTCGTCTATTTGCAGAGTTCTTTGTTTGCATGCATTGTAGCCATTTTGTATTTTTGCAGCATACTTGCCTGTTAATGTTTGTGATCACCTCTTTTCCCATTAAGCTCTTTTACTCTAACAGGTGCGATCTGTCAAACTTGCATTAAACCTTTCAGTTTTTCCCGGAGGCTAATGAAGTGAAATTTGCAAGACAATCAATTTTTGGAGGAGCATCTTTTAAGTTGGACTATTTGACAAAGCCTTCTTTTTTTGAGGATTTCGGTTTCACTGAAAAGGTGAAGATGGCTGACCGTGTCAAGCCAGAAGATGAACTCTTTATAGTCGCCTATCCATATTTTAATGTCAATGGTAACATTGAACTCTTGCACCTTAGTGTATATCAAGTGATCGATTTCATAGAAATATTATGATGACAGCATTTATTTCTGCAATGAAGAGATGCTTGTCGTGGAAGAGCTATACAAAGCAGCAGTGTCGAACACTTCTAGGAAACTGATTATATTCAACGGAGAGCTTGATCGTATAAGATCTGGTTGTATCCTTTCTTACCACCAATTTTGATAGTTCTATCTAATTTCATTTCTTTTCCTGGGAACAGATATATTGTGAGATTAAGATCTCTTAGTTCAATAACAACGACGTACTATTATAAGCTCACTCATACTTTTACTCTTGAATCTAAATATTTTTTTTCTTTAATCCGATCAAAGACTAAAAGTGTCTTATTGCTTTGCATGATTGTCTGCATTTTGTGGTAATGAGTAACTTGTTGCCCCGGAAATAGGATGGACATCGTAGTATATACATTTCTGCCTTTTAAGAATTACCGAGAAGAAAAGAGATCTTCTTAACAATTGTTCCATGTTAAGTTACTGTATTCCATGCTATCTTTGACAAAAATAAGATTATCCACCATTCTTCTATCCGAAGCTAGCTGCACTTTCCAAGACTCTTTTTCCTGAGATGGAGACGGTATATTATATTCACAATTTTAAAGGACGAAATGGAGGAGTCCTGTTTCGGTAATCTCTTTTACCAAAGCTTCAAATGACTAAACTATTTGTTAGATTGTTTTGTTATCACATGAGTTTTGCTCATTTTCATTTTTACTTTTGACTGTCTTTTGAAAAATAGGTGTTACCCTGGTCCTTGGAAAGTTTTCCGAAGAGTAGGAAGTACCTATATGTGCTTGCATCAACAGGAATCAATGCCATCCTTGAAAGAAGTTGCTTTGGACATCCTTCCATCAGCTTGACTGTTTTTGTTATTAAATTACACAGCGAGAATGTTCAGTTTTGCCTTCTTTCTCCTGTAATTTGAAGGAAGACTAACTTTCATATCTGTGTTCTTTTGTGACCTGTGTTATTGCAGAATTCTATTATGGATTCAAATTTCAAATGAGTACTTAGTCTATGGAGTGAATTTAATTGAAAATCCTGAGAACAAGAGCCTTGTTCAGAAGATTACAATGTGAATATTCTCTTAATTCATGCATTATCCAAATCTCTTTAAAGTGTAAATATGTTGATTTCGTTACACCTGTAATACATTTGTATATTAACCTTCAAAATCTAGTTGTTGAACACCCCACTGCCCCAATTTCTGACGTCCCTTTTTGTTGGAAAACTGTCGGAATATAAAGAATTCCGACGCTGTTCAAACGGTTCTTGATCCTTCAGGAGAGTAGCTAGTCGGAAAAGGCCCCTGTCCTTGTGTATATGAAGGGGCTTGAGTCCTTCTTAGTACAAGTACTTCACCTGCTTGGTGGTGCTTTACTGTTATGATATTATTGCAAGGAGTGGGACTTGAGTCCCACATCGGTTAAATGGAAAACTGATGCGGGACTTATATAGCCTTTGACTCTCCCTCCTTAATAGCTAGTTTTTGGGGTGTGATTCTCGTAAGGTTGTATTATTTACCTGTCAAAAAAGGAGAGAGAAGAGAAAAAAAGAATTGAATAAACAACAAAATGTGTCAAAGGCTGCTGCCAGTAATTAACATTGAGATCCTACCAACCTTGGACTTATCAGGCAAGGGGTCCAAGGTTTCTAATAACTCTGTGCACCTTTTTGTCTGTTTGTTTTGTCAACCCTCAATAGTACTTGTTGAGAGTCACTTTTGGTTTAGGTCAATACGTCCAAAATAGTTGCAGTTTCTGAGCACCAGCAGCTTGCAAATTGAATGGGTGACTATTTTGAATGGGTCCAAAATAGCTAGTTGTAGGTAGTAAGTTATTGGTAAATTAATCAAAATGCACAAAGTTGATCACCAAACCCCTCCAAAAAAAAAAGATAATAACTATATACAAGTCAATGCCCTGCTCAGGTCAACTTTGAACTGTTCATATTTCATTCCAACATCTTACTTTGTTTCAAGAATATAGATTCATTGTTCACTCACATAATTTTGTGTAATCTAGACTCCTTCCACATATCTAATAGTGAATTCACTATGGCTGAAGCTTTCCTTCAAGTTCTGCTAGACAAATTGAGTTCTTTCACCCAAGGGGAACTTGGATTAGTTTTTGGTTTTCAGAAGGAGTTCAAGAAACTTTCAAGCATGTTTTCTATGATTCAAGCTGTACTAGAAGATGCTCAGGAGAAGCAATTGAAGTACAAGGCAATAAAGAACTGGTTACAGAAACTCAACATTGCTGCATATGACGTTGATGACATCTTGGATGAATGTAAAACTGAGGCAGCAAGATTCAAGCGTGCTGTATTGGGGTGTCATCATCCACGGACCATCACTTTCCGTTACAAGGTGGGAAAAAGAATGAAAGAAATGATGGACAAACTAGATGCAATTGCAGAGGAACGAAGGAATTTTCATTTGGATGAAAGGATTATAGAGAGACAAGCTGCTAGACGTGAAACAGGTGCTCATCTTAATTTTTATTCTAAAACAAATTAGTATTACAAATTGCAGAGGAACGAAGGAATTTATATTCTTTCTTCATTTGGCAATTATAAAATTCATGTGTGCTTTTGGGCTGAGGGGAAGTTTAAAAGATTTTCTCTAATCTAAATATTTGTCTCAGGACTAAATGACAGACCAAAAAATCTAAGTTGTTTTAGACCTTACAAATTAACCAAGAAAAAATTGTGAATTCAAGCAATTAACAAGCTAACATTGAGTGGAACTCAGCATGATTTTCTCAATCTTGTTCTTAAACTCCCCTCTATTGTGCAAAAATCTTCTCTATTTTCTGCTGAATCCTAATGAGCTTGAATGTAACAACTTTCTCGTTTGGACATTGCTTCAAACAGGTTTTGTTTTAACTGAACCAGAAGTTTATGGAAGGGACAAAGAAGAGGATGAGATAGTGAAAATCTTGATAAACAATGTTAGTGCCCAAGAACTTCCAGTGCTCCCAATACTTGGTATGGGGGGACTAGGAAAGACGACACTTGCCCAAATGGTCTTCAATGATCAGAGAGTGACTGAGCATTTCAATCTAAAGATATGGGTTTGTGTCTCAGATGATTTTGATGAGAAGAGGTTGATAAAGGCAATTGTAGAATCTATTGAAGGAAAGTCACTGGGTGACATGGACTTGGCTCCCCTCCAGAAGAAGCTTCAGGAGTTGTTGAATGGAAAAAGATACTTTCTTGTTTTGGATGATGTTTGGAATGAAGATCAAGAAAAGTGGGCTAATCTAAGAGCAGTATTGAAGGTTGGAGCAAGTGGTGCTTCAATTCTAATTACTACTCGTCTTGAAAAGATTGGATCAATTATGGGAACTTTGCAACTATATCAGTTATCAAATTTGTCTCAAGAAGATTGTTGGTTGTTGTTCAAGCAACGTGCATTTGGCCACCAAATGGAAACAAATCCTAACCTTATGGAAATCGGAAAGGAGATTGTGAAGAAATGTGGGGGTGTGCCTCTAGCAGCCAAGACTCTTGGAGGTCTTTTACGCTTCAAGAGGGAAGAAAGTGAATGGGAACATGTGAGAGATAGTGAGATTTGGAATTTACCTCAAGATGAAAATTCTGTTTTGCCTGCCCTGAGACTGAGTTATCATCATCTTCCACTTGATTTGAAACAATGTTTTGCGTATTGCGCGGTATTCCCAATGGACACCAAAATAGAAAAGGATTATCTCATCACTCTCTGGATGGCACACTGTTTTCTTTTATCAAAAGGAAACTTGGAGCTAGAGGATATGGGTAATGAAGTATGGAAAGAATTATACTTGAGATCTTTTTTCCAAGAGATTGAAGTAAAATCTGGTAAAACTTATTTCAAGATGCATGATCTCATCCATGATTTAGCTACATCTATGTTTTCAGCAAGCGCCTCAAGCAGCACTATCCGCCAAATAAATGTAAAAGATGATGAAGATATGATGCTCATTGTAAAAGATTATAAAGATATAATGTCCATTGGTTTCGCTAAAGTGGTGTCTTCTTACTCCCCTTCGCTCTTTAAAGGGTTTGTTTCGTTAAGGGTGCTTAATCTAAGTAACTCGGAATTTAAACAGTTATCATCTTCCATTGGAGATCTAATACATTTAAGATACCTGGACCTGTCTGGCAATAAAATTTGTAGTCTTCCAAAGAGGTTATGCAAGCTTCAAAATCTACAGACTCTTGATCTATATAATTGCCAGTCACTTTCTTGTTTGCCAAAACAAACAAGTAAACTTGGTAGTCTCCGAAATCTTGTACTTGATCACTGTCCATTGACTTCTATGCCACCAAGAATAGGATTGTTGACATGCCTTAAGACACTAAGTTACTTTCTTGTGGGCGAGCGGAAAGGTTATCAACTTGGTGAACTACGAAATTTAAATCTCCGTGGCGCAATTTCAATCACACACCTTGAGAGAGTGAAGAATGATATGGAGGCAAAAGAAGCCAATTTATCTGCAAAAGCAAATCTGCACTGTTTAAGCATGAGTTGGGATGGACCACACATATATGAGTCAGAAGAAGTTAAAGTGCTTGAAGCCCTCAAACCACACCCCAATCTAAAATATTTAGAAATCATTGGCTTCAAAGGATTCTGTCTCCCAAAATGGATAAATCAATCAGTTTTGAAAAATATTGTCTCTATTCTAATTAACGGTTGCAAAAACTGCTCGTGCTTACCACCCTTTGGTGAGCTGCCTTGTCTAGAAAATCTAGAGTTACAAGACGGGTCTGCGGAGGTGGAGTATGTTGAAGATGGTGATGTTCATTCTTCTGGATTCCCCACAAGAAGAAGCTTTCCATCCCTGAGAAAACTTCATATAGGCGGCTTTTGTAATCTGAAAGGATTGCAGAGAACGGAAGGAGAAGAGAAATTCCCCATGCTTGAAGAGATGAAGATTTCGGATTGCCCTATGTTTGTTTTTCCAACTCTTTCTTCGGTCAAGAAATTGGAAATTTGGGGGGAAGCAGATGCAAGAGGTTTGAGCTCCATATCTAATCTTAGCACTCTTACTTCCCTCAAGATTTTCAGTAACCACAATGCGACTTCCCTCCTAGAAGAGATGTTCAAAAGCCTTGCAAATCTCAAATACTTGAATGTCTCTTACTTTGAGAATCTCAAAGAGCTGCCTTCCAGCCTGGCTAGTCTCAATGATTTGAAGTGTCTCGATATTCGTTACTGTTATGCGCTAGAGAATCTCCCCGAGGAAGGGCTGGAAGGTTTAACTTCACTCACAGAGTTATTTGTTGAACACTGTAACATGCTAAAATCTTTACCTGAGGCATTGCAGCACCTAACAGCTCTCACAAGTTTAAGAGTTATTGGCTGTCCAGAAGTGGCAAAGCGGTGTGAGAGGGGAATTGGAGAGGACTGGCACAAAATTGCTCATATACCAAATGTGTATATTGGTTAGTCTTGATCTGTTTTTTACTTTCTGAGATTCTTTGTTTGTGAGTCTCCAACACAGGTTATGGTCTTGCCATTTGTGATTTTCTTTTGGAAACAAATCAACTATTAAGATCTACTTGTATTATTAACTTATTATGTGAAATCCATTCTATGTACTTGTTGCTGTTTTATTGATATGCACTAGTTATAATTATTCGGTATCAGAGGTGGTTACCACTTTGAAAATGAATATTATGGAAAAGGAGAAAAAAAAGAACAATTCATGTTTTCTTTTTTCCTGCCTGCCTACTCATAATTTTATTGATTTTGTCTAAATCAAGGAACATCCATCAAAAAGATATATCCCATTTTTCTCTATAAAGTTATTAAGAATGATTCTATTTCTTTAGTAAATCTTAAGTAGATTATATACTGATATCATTTATACTAATTGCTAGCTGTTCTCCTGATAAAAGTATAAACTGCTTCCAGCCTTTCGAATGTATCACATGGTTTCTGTTACATCACTTTGATCAACTTGAGTAGTGGGAATTCCATCCTAACTTGATAAAAAGTGGTTCTGCGCCATGTAGATCTCATGCAGCCTTGAAAAGACTATTTCTCGAGTGGGATCTTATCGCAAAGCGCTTATGAACGAGGCGTTTGTAGTGAGATCCGAGGACTGTCACTAATTGCCAACACTATGTGCTGTTATTTATGCCCATATGACCTCATTATCATTCAGTATTCTTCTCAAGTTCGACTCATACCCAACATTTCTAGGAGCTAAAATCTATTTGTTATTATGTCATTGTTACTTGAAATTAGTTTTCCTAGCTTATAATCTTGCATCTCTTCAAGCTAAGGTGTCTTTAGTTTCTTAGTGCCATTTGACAGACTCTCTGTGTTAGATTTGACCGAAACTTAATTCACTCTACTTCTATTTTGGTTATCTGTAGCCTCTCTTAAGTTATTCGTCTTTGCTGCATTTGAATGTATAAGTTCCTTCACATTATGTCGAAATGCCTCAAATGATAATGAGATTAAGTTGTTCCTTCTTTCCATACAAGATGCAGACGCTAAACTCTACTTTTTGTTCTTTGTAGACTTTTTACTGGAACACTTTCCTTTTGAGTTCACTATTAGAATCTTTGAACTACCCTCTAATTTTTTCACTTGTTTGAATTACTTAATATAAGCTAATGTACTTAGTCAGCATGACCTAACTGGATCTCGCTAACTATAAATTTCTTCTAATATAAGGCCTCTCACCTATTCGTTTCCCTCACTGCAAATTCATATATTATATCTGGAAATGTCATGCTATTATTTGTACCTTTTTATGTTTAATTACTATCTAATGGACTATGTTACTGTCAAGCTTTTGCACCACCCAAGATTTTTAAGATTATGTTGGTTGATATGCAGCTGAAATTCTGAATGTATATATATATACTTTTTAATTGTTGAAAGTTGGAATGCATATGAAAGTGAAAGTGTAGTTAAACTCTCAAATGTAGATGATAAGTGAAAGCATAATTAAACACTCACTAGTTTATTCACTTCACTTTCTTAAGTCTGTCCTGCAGTTCTTCAATCATAATTCCAGATTTTCATGATTAATAGGCTAAAGAAGCAACTGAATTGGCGTTGAAGGTTTACAAACAGCTGACGGTCAGTCAATTTTTCCTGTATGTCTTCAAGTGACAACAACACTTGAAAGAAATATTGAGGTAGTGAGAAACTTGTTGCACCAGAAATAGGATGGACATCTTATAATGCGTAACTCCTTTACAATTGTTGTGTGTTAAGTTATTGTATTTCATGCTATCTTTGACAATAATAAGATTGTCCGTCATTCATAATTTTCAATGGAGGAGTTCTGTTTAGGTAATGCCTTCACCAAAGCTTCGAATGAATGTTGAACTTTATTTTTCCACTATTTGTTAGATTGGTTTGTCCTCACATGTTTGTCTCTTGGAAAAATAGGTGCAACCGTGGTCCTTGGAAAGTTTTCCGGAGAGTAGGAAATACATACATCTGCTTGCATCAACAGGAATCAATGGCATCTTTGAAATTGAAAGAAGTTGCTTTGGACATCCTTCCATCAGCTTGATTGTTTTTGTTATTAAATGTTCAGTTTTGCCTTCTCCTGTGTTTCTTGAACCCCAAAATATGGGTTTGTGTCTCAGATGATTTTGATGAGAAGAGTTTGATAAAGACAATTGTCGGAAATATCGAAAGCAGTTCTCCTGATGTCGAGGACTTGGCTTCATTCCAGAAGAAGCTTCAGGAGTTATTGAATGGAAAACGATATTTGCTTGTCTTAGATGATGTTTGGAATGATGATCCAGAAAAGTGGGCTAAGTTAAGAGCAGTCTTAAAGGTTGGAGGAAGAGGTGCTTCTATTCTAGCAACTACTCGTCTTGAAAAGGTTGGATCAATTATGGGAACTTTGCAACCATATCAGTTGTCCAATTTGTCTCAAGAAGATTGTTGGTTGTTGTTTATGCAATGTGCATTCGGGCACCAAAAGGAAACAAATCCCGACCTTATGGCCATTGGAAAGGAGATTGTGAATAAATGTGGTGGTGTGCCTTTAGCGGCCAAGACTCTTGGAGGTCTTTTACGCTTCAAGAGAGAAGTAAGTGAATGGGAAATGTGAGAGATGATGAGATTTGGAATTTGCCTCAAGATGAAAGTTCTATTCTGCCTGCCCTGAGATTGAGTTATCATCACCTTCCACTTAATCTGAGACAATGTTTTGCATATTGTGCAGTGTTCCGAAAGGACACCAAAATGGGAAAGGATAATCTAATCGCTCTCTGGATGGCACATGGTTTTCTTTTATCCAAAGGAAATTTGGAGCTAGAGGCTGTGGATAATGAAGTATGGAATGAATTATACCTGAGGTCTTTCTTTCAAGAGATTGAAGTAAAATCTGGTAATACTTATTTCAAGATGCATGATCTCATCCATGATTTAGCTACATCTCTGTTTTCGGCAAGCACACCAAGCAGCAAAATCCGTGAAATAAAACGGAAAGATTATACACAAATGACGTCCATTGGTTTTGCTAAAATGGTGTCTTCTTACTCTCCTTCGTTCTTGAAAAAATTTGTCTCATTAAGGGTTCTTAATCTAAGTTACTCAAAACTTGAGCAATTACCCTCTTCCACCGGAGATCTAGTACATTTAAGATACCTGGATCTGTCTCGCAATAGCATTCGTAGTCTTCCAAAAAAGGTTGTGCAAGCTTCAAAATCTGCAGACTCTTGATCTACATAGTTGCTACTCACTTTCTTGTGTGCCAAATCAAACAAGTAAACTTGGCAGTCTCCGAAATCTTTTACTTGATGGCTGTCCATTGACTTCTACGCCACCAAGGATAGGATTTTTGACATGCCTCAAGACTCTAAGTTGCTTTATTGTGGGAAGGAAAAATGGTTATCAACTTTGTGAACTACGAAACCTAAATATTGGTGGCTCGCTTTCAATCACACACCTTGAGAGAGTGAAGAAGGATATGGATGCAAAATAAGCCAATTTAAGCTTTCAATCACACACCTTGAGAGAGTGAAGAAGGATATGGATGCAAAAGAAGCCAATTTATCTGCAAAAGCAAATCTGTACTCTTTATATGAGTTGGGATAGGTCCGAAGATATGAATCAGAAAAAGATTTGGATGAAAAAGTGGTTAAAGCCCTCAAACCACACCCCAATCTGAAATCTTTAAAAGTAACTGGCTTCAGAGGACTCCATCTTCCAGACTGGATGAACAGTTCAGTTTTAAAAAATGTCGTCTCAATTGAAATTGGTAGCTGTAAAAAGTGCTTGTGCCTTCCACCCTTTGGAGAGCTGCCTTGTCTAGAAAGTTTATTCTTATTCGGCGGGTCTATGGACGTGGAGTATGTTGAAGACAATGGTCATGATTGTGGAAGGTTCCCATCCTTGAGACGACTTGTCATAAAAGGCTTTCCTAATCTGAAAGGGTTGCTGCAAAAGGAAGGAAAAGATCAATTCCCCACACTTGAGGAAATGGAGATTCATGATTGCCCTATGCTTGTCTTTCCAGCCATTGCTTGTGTCAGGAAATTGGAAGTTTGGGGTAACACAGATGCAACAACTTTGAGCTCCATATCTAATCTTAGCACTCTCACCTCCCTCTGTATTAGTCATAATGTCGAACAGACTTCACTTCCAGAAGATATGTTCAAAAACCTTGCCTATCTCGAGTCCATTAGTATCTTATCCTTCAAAAAACTTAAAGAGCTGCCTACCAGCCTGGCCAGTCTTAATTCTCTGAAGCATTTGGAAGTTCGACATTGTGATTCACTGGAGAGTCTCCCCGAGCAAGCACTGGAAGGTTTAACTTCACTGACGGAGTTATTTGTTCAAGATTGTGAGATGCTAAAATCTTTATCAGAGGGGTTGCAACACCTAACAGCCCTAACAAGACTAGTAGTTGCTCTTTGTCAAGAGATGGTGGCCTTGCCTTTTTGGGATTCAAAACTTACACTCTGTTCAATCACTGGTGATCTGGCCTGCAATCACTTCCGGCTGGCATTATGGAAATGAAGAATCTGCAGGCGTTGCGAATTGTGTACTGTCCATAACTGGCAAAGAGGTGCGAGAAGGGGATAGGAGAGGACTGGAACAAAATTGCTCACATTCCAAATGTGTATATCAGTTAGTTTTATTCCTAATTCTTCTATGGTTGTTTTCGGGCTTTATGTCAAATCATTATATTACTTCCTTTTCCCTTTCTCTTAAAAATTCCATTGCCAGAAAAGAATAGCTCATCAGGTTATATATATGCATGCAATAAAAGTAATTATGAAAATGATTTCGGATTTCCTATCCTTTTCTTCTTTTTTTTCCCTCATTATATTCCGTAATACGATTATATTAAATAATTCAACTAGTAATATTTTCTTGTCAAATTCGTAGATGAAAGGAGTTATAGTTTTGAATCAGACAACTGATACCTGTATGTGCATCTATATATAATTTACATGCATGAATTAAAGTTTTGAACTTTAACAATTACTTATCCATTTCAATTTATTTGTCTTACTTCCCTTTTTGGTCTGTTTAAAAAAAATGTCTTTATACTTTTTTGGCAACTCTATAATTATAACTTTCCATGAGTCATTCTTAAAACCGCAAGATTAAAAGATATTTTGATACATTCTACTTATCAAAGTCTCCTTTATTTTCTTAAACAACTCCTTGTCAAGTCAAATCAGATAAACAAATTGAAACAAAGGGAGTACTAAGCATCTTTATCATATATAATGTTTAAATATTTTATTTTATTTTTGCAGATGTAATCTACTAGATATCCTACATATATGGATCGTATTTCTACACAACGTTTTAGGAAATGCAAATTATAGCTGGGAGCTTATTCTAACTGTTGGTTGTCAATGGAGATTTTCTCATATTCATTGCTATTTCACATTACCACCCCAACTTTTTGAGTTGCCCTTCATGCAAATGACTTTCGTAGGTTGTTGGTGGGAAAAGATACCCCACTAGTCAAAAAAGTGTAAAACCTTTCTCCTGAGAACAAAAATACTTTGATAAAAGACTCTAATAAATTCATGATAAGAGGAATTACATAACGTTGATATACTAGTTCAAGAGTAACAATGGATATTAGAAAAGGCTTTGATCTCTTTCTGATTTCCTGTCACTGATGCGAATAGAAGCATTTCCCATAACCTGATCATTAAAAACAAAAACAACTAAATGTGAATATGTAGGTAGGTTAAGAAACGCGCAATGTCAAATATATGTGTATACTTACTTGGATCACTGAAGGTAACAAGGCCAGTGCCTTTGAAATCACAGTTCCAATAATTCCTTCCATGCATCTGGTAATAAGCGTTCATGGCGTATGATGCATGGGCGTAAACCTTATCAGGTTGATAGCAGTCCCCATTTTCATAGATCTCCCTACAGTCGACGCCGCCAGGTCCACAACAGAAATCCAGCACTGCCTGTATTACCTTCTCATCTGCGTGCGGCTTAGCCACACACCAAACTGAAGGCCCCCTTGACGAGGACGACGACACTGATTTCTCTCCGAAACCCCCTGATTTTTCATTGCTACTGCAGAACTGACAACTCAAATCCAAATCATAAACCTTTGATCCATCCCCATTGAAAATCCCAAAGTTCCTCTCACTTGCTCCTCCTTGCTTCTTGTTTTCGTTGAATAAGGCGAACACAAAAACATCAATTCGATCTTTTGGGCTCATTGGGGTACCTTTATTTGACTGAGCACGTTCAATTAATCGGGTGTTATAGGTTCTAGCATTTTCAGCGGTCGCAGCTGCGTCTCCCTTCGATGGCCATCCAGATTCTGAAACCATAATCTGAACCGTCCGATTTCCGAAACCCAGCGCGTTGATTGCTGATCGAATTGCATCAATTTGTGCATCTAGCATGTTATTGTACATGTAACCTTTAGGGTCACGTACCCCGGTCGCATTTCCGCCCAGTAATGCGTACTCTAAATTGATCGTACCGGGATTGTCCCGGTAGGCAAAATATGGATACGCATTAACCATGAAGGGGGCACCTGTATCTGCTAAAAGCCCGACAATGGAAGTCATAGTAGGAAGGAGGGTGGTGGCAAAAGTGGAAGATGAAGGTGGAAAAGAAGAAGCAAGAACAGCCATGCTATGTGGGGTGGACACTTTGATTTTGCGGTCTAGTCCGTGGGATAGTACAACAGAATGCAGATTTTGCATTGCTTCAACTAAGGCATTATGGTCTAATTGATCACCATCACCATCCGCGGTTAAATACTCATTTCCAACGGCAATGGCGACGATGGAAGTGGCAGGAATGAAGGGCAATATACGAGTGGAGAACCACCCATCGGCAGCGGACTGACTGGCGCTTAAGTTTGAGACGAGAGAATTTTCAACAGAAACAATGAGGTCAATGCCGGTGTTGGAAAAGGCTTCAAGGATTTCAGGGTTGGTGTCGTAGATCTTAACCTTGTCAAAGATGGTGGACTGAAGTAGCTGAGCCACTTTCTTTGGTGAGGGGAGGTTGCTTCCAATCGTCCCGTAGTTTATTCCGACACAGTAAACATTGCAGCTAATAAGAGGGAGGAGAAGAATGAGGAGTACTGGCAACTCGAGACGGCTACAGAGGCGGAGAGACATCCATCTCGCCATCTAGCTAGAAATGGTTGCCCTGATGGGGGTAGTGCAGTGTAGTTTATGTATGAATAATTTGGTAATAAAACTAGATGATTATGTATACTGTACTGTTCAGCTTAATTGATTGAAATTCAATTTTTCACCTTGTAAATTTGTCAAAGTGGTGGGTCATCCTGTATTAAAAAGTGCTCACACAATTATGAGTCTCCTAGGAGATAATTCTGATGGATTTTGAAATCCAGCACCTGCAAAGACAAAAATGTCAAAAAGTTGATCTTACATTGAAACCCGTGCGGCATTCTGCATCCAGCTAGCAAGTTGAAGTGACGAATGAGTCTCTATTATTTATATGGAAGGTCCCGGCCAAGCTCCTCGACTCATCTCCCTACGGAGTCAGGTTTTTTCAGTAAAGAAATTCTAACATTTTAAAGAAGTGAACAATCAAATAAAAAACCGATAGATGGATTCATAAAAGATAAATTAAACTATAGTTTTAAAAATCAGACCATGAATATACTAGATCGAAACTAATATATATAGTTATCAGTGCTACGTTATTTTTTTAGGTAACTCTTTTCTGTTAAAATTAGAAATTTAAATGCGAAAAAGACAAAAAGAAACCCTAATATAATAAACAAAAAATGAACTTAATATGACCTAAAAATAACTACTTAATAAATAAGAGATTCTTTAGACAAATAACCGGCAAACTTGCTAAGTTTCACACACAAAGGAGGAGGGACTTTGGGGGAAAAATACACATGCTGGAGAGACTCGAACACTCGACCAACTATTTAGCTGAATAATCTCAACTGCTAAGCTATGTGTCGCAGACTTAGACTTCAACTAAGTATACCGTGCGATATTTGACAACTCGCTCACGAATTTTCTATGATATTGCAAGCTTAAGTAAATCTTTTCAACACTAAATTACTAAAGGAGTGCTGGATAAGAAAGACAAGAGAAATCTACTGAAGGCCTGTTTGGCGATGCGAGATGAAATCATATGAGATGAAGTTGAAATTTTGTTTGGACATGCAATTTGGATTTCCTAAGTTGTATTTTTTTATGAACATAAAAACTCCATAAGTTGTGAAAACTATCAAAGTTTTCTCAATTCTTGTACAATTTTATCAAATAAGTAAAAGTTCATAACAAAATATAATACAGTGTGTCAGAAAGTCATTCTAAAAAAATATAATATTTATTGATCGAACTTTAGTTTAATAAAAAGTAAAATTGAACATGAGTTGTAGTGTACTACNCCTCCCACATAGTTTGCAAACGTATATCCGATATAAATGGTTATTAAATGTTGATAAGAGTAATAATATCAACAACAAATTTTATTTACATCTGAAATAAATAGTTGATTAATATAAAATTGTGATTTTTTTTACAAAATATAAACTTGTGGGTCAAATTTTGTATTTAAAAAAGTCCACCTCATGATTTGAAATCTCAAATCAAGGTTTTTTGAGAATTTGATATTCCATCTCATGATTTCAAAACACGAGATAAAATTGCGTATCCAAATGCCTACTAAGAGAAGCTTTTTATAATGTAGAGAATATGATTAATTTTTCTTGATGATTTTACAAATAAATGATCTTTTATTCATACTACTCACTCTAGGGGCTAATATACAAATAATAATAATTATACAAGTCCCTACATATTTACAAATAAAGTAAATCATTTTCTAAAATTCTTAGAAATTCCATAAGACTCTAAGGTCTTTAATGGAAAATCTTCATAGTTCTCTAGAATATTCTACCAAATGTAGTATTCTTGCTTATGTAGTGAACATGGTAAAGATATTTATCAAATGACTCCTACGTGACATAATGACATGGAGAGTCATCACATATGGTACTAAACTACATTGGGATTCAATTTATCTAATATATATTTCAAATATAATTTTAACCTTGTATTTATCATATAAATTTTTGACGAAGAGTCTCTTTCCTCTCTAGATCCACCCCAACAAGCAGTCGATACTTTAATTTGTTGACTTTTTGCTCTGAGAAATAGTATTAGATTGTGAATTTCAACCTGATCAGATGACATGGAATTTTAATTAACAGATTGCGTAATTTGATACATATTTACTTTTACCCCACGACATGTCTAGAAATGAGGTACTACAGCAATGAGCTTTAGAATGGAATGAGGTATGGAAATAGAAAGAAACATGCTGCTGATGATCTGTAGTCTAGAAATTAGGCAGCAAATGTATTAGATTCTTGATTTTGATGATGGACAAATTTATGCAGGGATTCGATCTCTCGTTATGGTCCCCCGAAAGGGACCAAGTAGGTTGATTGGCGAGAGTGTGTGTACAACTGTCAAACATACTGCCTTTGCAAAAAGTTGGTACGCTCTACAGCAGCACAACGGTAGAGCAGCAGCCTTGTGCCAACAGGTCAACTATACTAAACCAATGAAAATGTTTCTAGATTTTTAGTGTGTCTAATACTTATCCTAGTTTGACAACCAAAACACTCATGCTTTCAGATTGAAGAAGACATACACTCTCTTACAAGCAGAGCCGTTGATTTCTAGCAAAGTTGTGACAAGCTCGATGCTCTTTTGTTTTTGTTTTAGGCTATTGTTAGAATTATTTATTGAGTTGTAAACATAGAATACATGAAGGTTAGTGTATGTATTTTCTTCTTGTAATCGTCAAATGTCTTAGAGAAGTCATTAGCTAGAGTTAGTTGATCATAGGCTAGAGTTAGCCTTATATTTCCAGTTAGAGCTAGCTGGTAGATATAGCAAAGAAGGTATTGCACTAGAGCCTTGAAGTAGAGTTGTTTCAAGGAAGGTTGGATTAAGATTTTAATCCTGTAGGAGTACAAGAGTCTGTAGAGAAAATTGAGTGGGAGGTAACAAATATGTTTTGAAATTAGAAAAGGTGACATTGAATTGGTCAACCGTCATTAACTAAAAAGTAGATATAATTAGAGTGATTAAAAACTTTTGGGTGTAAATTAAAATTTTGATAACTTTAAAAAGAAATTCCTCAATTTTTAATTTCAAAATTTAAATTTTCCCTCTTTTTATCTTTTCATATCACTTTCTTCTTTCTCTTTCTTTTCTCTTTTCTTCTTCTTCTCCTCCTCCTCCTTATTCTCTTCCTTCTTCCTCTTCCTCCTCGTCTTCTTCTTTTTCCTCCTCCTCTTCTTCCTCCTCTTCCTCGTCCTCCTCTTCTTCCTCTTCCTCCTCTTCTATCTCTTTCTCTTATTCTTCCTCTTCCTCTTCCTCTTCTTCCTCCGTCTATGTCATTATTGTTGCCGCTGCTACCGCTACCGCCACCATCATCGTCGTTGTGTTCATCTTTTTTTATTATGTTATTCTTTTCTACTCTTTTTTTCTCTTATTTCTACGAGCTTTTTTTTTCTCTGGTCGTGAGCTTCAAAATATATATTTTTTCAAGATATTGAAAAAATTTCTGCAGAAAACAGCAACAGATGTAGCAGTTGCTGAAAAATATGTAGCAACTGCTGAAAATAATGCAGCAACTGATGAAAAATATACAGCAACTGCTGCAAAATATGCAGTTGCTGCATATGTTTTTAGCAGTTACGAAATCTGTTGCAGCAGTTACTGCAAAATCGAAATCCTAATTATGAAGCGATGACGATGACAAATGAAACAGAAGAGGAGTTGGTAGCGGAGGTGGTGGTGACGTACAATAGGAGGGGGGTAGCGATAATGGCGGGGAGGTGGTAGTAGTGGTGGAGGAAAGGGAG
>JACEIK010000745.1:0-14039 GCA_018107945.1 Datura stramonium
CGTTTGGCAGCGTAATCAAATGATTATTTATTCTCTCCTTCGTCTTCTCTCTGTTTCTCACGGTTTCTGGAAATTATTATAAGTGATATAACATCACAAATCGAAGTGGGGGCTTTATATACTTGGGCCTGGACAGGCCCAACGTGTAACGGAGCCAACGCGGTGGCCCCGCCTTCATGACACGGCTCCATCGCGGAGGGGCTCTGCCCCGGCGCCTTCCGCGGTGGTTCAACAGGTTTTACGTCCGATCTTTCCCCAGGCCTTTTTCTAGCACGTATGGCTTTCAAATATGCTTAACCCACGTGCGAATAGGCCATCTAGATGCCGGAAATCTTACGAGGTGTAACAACTATCTTATAAGGATCTACTTGTATCCCCTCACCTGAGACCACATGACCCAATACATTCACAGACTTCAACCAGAATTCACACTTGCTAAACTTGGCGAATAACTGGCGATCTCTGAGGGTCTGTAATGTTAACCTTAGGTGATTGCAATGCTCTTTCTCATTTTTGGAGTACACCAGAATGTCATCGATAAATATAATGACGAATGTATCCAGGTACTGCTTGAAGACCCTATTCATCAAATCCATGAAAGTTGTTGGGGCATTCGTTAACCCCAAATACGTCACAACAAACTCGTAGTGACCATACCGAGTTCTGAATGCTGTTTTCAATATGTCATACTCCCTAACCCTTAGCTGATGGTACCCTGACCTGAGATCGATCTTGGAGAAACAACTGGCTCCCTGAAGTTGGTCGAACAGGTCACTAATTCTAGGTAGGGGATATTTGTTCTTGACTGTGACTTTGTTCAGCTGGCGTTAATCTACGCACATTCTAAGGGTACCGTCTTTCTTACGCACGAATAGCACTGGCGCACCCAGGGAGAGATGATGGGTCTGATAAAACCCTTATCAAAAAGATCCTTTAACTGCTCCTTCAGCTCTTTAAGCTCAGCTGGAGCCATTTTTTAAGGAGGGATGGAGATGGCCTGAGTGTTTAGGAGGAGATCTATTCCGAAGTCTATCTCCCGTTCAGGGGGAACTCCAGGAAGATATTCAGGAAATACATCTGGGAACTCGCTGACAACTGGAACTGACTCTATGGATAGGGTCTTAGAGTTGGAATCCTTGACCTGAACCAAATGATATAGACATCCTTTGGAAATGAGTTTCTGGGCCTTAAGGAAGGAAGGCGTTGAATTGCTGCCCGACCATTCTAACACTAGTTCATTGGGAAACTGGAACTTGAAAACTCTAGTTCTGCAATCAACTGAGGCATAACAGGAGTGTAACCAATCCATGCCAAGAATAAGGTCGAAGTCAACCATGTCTTGCTCTACGAGATCAGCTGGAATTACTCTGTTCAGGACTGAGACTGGGCAATTTCTATACACCCAGCTGGCTCTAACTGACTCTCCAACAGGGTTGGAGAGTGAGAATGGTTCTGAGAGGACCTCTGGACTTATATCAAACTGAAATGCTTTATATGGAGTCACGAACGAAAAAGTAGCTCCTGAATCTAAGAGGGAAAATACATCTAGATGGAAGAGACGTAACATACCGGTAACTACGTCAGGTGAGCTTTCCTGATCCTGATGAGAAGATGGAGCATAGAAACGATTCTAGTGTTGACTGCCATCTGTACCTGATGAGTTGGCCTGCTGAGCTGGTCGACCTGCTAGAGCTGCTGAGGTAGTAGATTATGATCTCCCTCACCCTGCTGACGGGCACTCTCTGAGCCGGTGCCCGAACTGTCCACATCCAAAACAGTCCTCTTTGCCCTGTAGACACTCTCCAGGATAATTCTTGCCTCACTTGGGGAAAACTGGATACCTATTCCCTGTACTGTAGGGCTAAGACTGCGTGCCAGATGACCCACCCCTCCGATCCTAGCGGGACCGAAAGGCCACCGCTCCGATCCTGGCGGGACGAAAGGTTGGGGTGCTGGTTGAGCTAGGTATTGGGGCCCTCTACTGTTGCTACTGCTATTGTTGCTGTTGTTGCTGCCAGATCTCTGGTGGCCTCGATATGAATGACCAGTTCTTGCCCACTTGTTCTTACATTCCATATCTTTCAACTTCTCTGCCTCAATCTACTGGGCACAAACAACTAGGCTTGAGAGGTCCATGTCCTTGATCAGCATAGCGGTCCTGCACTCCTTGAGGACCAGATTAGACACTCCGTTAATGAAATTCAGCATGTGAGCCCTCGGCTCGGCCACCATCTCTGGAGCATACTTTGATAACCTGGTAAACTCTAGAGCATACTCCTCCACTATCCTGTTGCCCTGTCGCAAGTTCACAAACTCTTCCATCTTAGCCTCCCTCAGCTCCAGAGGGAAAAACCTATCCAGGAAAGATATGTGGAACTCCTCCCACTCCATCGGTCCTGCTTTCGCCTACCGCCCCTCCTTCCACTTCTCATACCAAACCTGGGCTACCCCTTTATGCTGATAGGAAGCCAGGTCAGTACTCTCGAATGAGATGACACCCATAATATGGGTAATCTTCCTGACCTCATCTACAAACTCTGGGGTCCTCCTTCACTTTAGACCCCTAGAACAATGGAGGGTTCATACGGGTGAAGTCCCGCACCCTTGTCGTTGATGCAGACCCATTCGTGTTCACCGGCACAACCTGTTGATTCACCTGGTTGGTCACGGTTTGGGCCAGTAACTGAATGGCCACTCTAAACTCTGCAGTAGAAACCGAATCATCTTAAGGAGCTGTCGGGGTTGGTGGAGTAGGTCTGTTGGCATTTCTGGCCCTCCTTCCGTTACCACATCTGGGAGGCATGGTTCACTGAAATGAAGTAGAGCATGATTTTAGAAGGATATTTCTGGAATTGAACTTTGACGCACGATAAAGAATATTATCAAAGGGAATTTTCCTAATAACATCTCGTAACCTCCTCATCATAAGTGTAGCGCGCTTCACACCCATGAAAAGGACTCTACTCGATGCTGCTTTCAGACATTCCAAGGATACTCTAAACCTAGCGCTCTGATACCAATTTTTTCAAGCCCCGAGTCTACCCTCTGGACGTAACACGATACTTGAAGCCACAAGTGACCCCAAGTCAACCCCTAGTCTTTCATTCACTAGCATTATGATAAACATGCACAGCGGAAATTTTAAATAATATAATAAAAACATTAATGACGGACAAGTCTGAAAACATAAAGTGCAAAACACTTGAGTAATACTGATAAATCTAAAAATAATGTCTATCGGAAAGTCATCTAACTGAGGAGTTGCTGGGACAAGCCCCCAGCTAACTCTAAGTCGAAACTAACATATGACTGAAAATGAGAAATAATGCCCTCAGATAATGAGAACACACACTTCCATCATTGGGATGGAGAATCTAAACCGCGACGTCTAGTAGTGCTGAGTCTTACAACCTGCAGTTGTATCATGAAACGATACAACA
Source organism: Datura stramonium (assembly GCA_018107945.1). Classification (NCBI taxonomy): domain Eukaryota; kingdom Viridiplantae; phylum Streptophyta; class Magnoliopsida; order Solanales; family Solanaceae; genus Datura; species Datura stramonium. Next base: position 3,441 of record JACEIK010000745.1, read on the forward strand.
TAAAAGTATGCGTCAGTACTTTGAATATACTGAGTAAGTGAGAGAAACATCAACAACATGATAGAACTGGTAACTGAACTTATACGACATGAAATGACCAACCGAAATACTGAAAACTGATACAACTGATAATAGACTAATATGGTCCAAAGTGACCCTGGCTGATGGTCATAAGCATGTCCTAAGTCTGAAATACTGAGTCTAAAATACTGCACTAAACTGATCTGGACTGAAGAATCTAAGAGTAAACTGTAATGACTAGTGGGAGAGGCTATAATCGACATATAACCACGTGAGCTAAATGTAGAGTACGATGTACACACCCTATCGGTAGGACCCAATATACCTAGCCAGGGTATAAAGGCATGGAATATGAAAATCACTATCAAAAGGGGCCGTTAGGCCAGGTCAATAAAACATACGGATGCAACGTAGTTCTGGAGCCTGTGTGCACTAGAACCCCGGCCCTTTCAGTGCTAAGTCCTACTCCCACTGGAAAGTCCTATTACTGATACTACTGAAAAACGGATAGCTCGATACTGGGGTCCAAGACTATACTGACCCAAGGATACTGTCAGAGAGTTCCCTGAGCGTCTTATAAGACCAGATTTGGAAACTGAGTTCTAAGACTGGTTAGAGCTGCTTATCTGGAAGCATCGTAACCGTCTAGAGAACAAACTGATAACTTAACTGGGGTCCTGGGGATGGTTAGAGCTATAACTTGAATGTCATGACTGCCTAATGGACCAAATAGCTATAATCTGAGTCTGAGTCTGATAACTGAGAGGTACCACTGACACCTCAGGAAAAGACTATAGTCAAACTGATTAATACTAAATATTCTAGTACTTGGACTGCAACTGAACTGACAATTCTGAGAAATACAAAGTATATAAACTTTTTGACTAAATCTAAATAACATAATGTCACTGAGATTTTAACACAAACAATCGGTATAAAATCCCTTAACTCTGAAGCATGCAAACAATTCTCAAGAATTCGAAGCTTAAGCAGGATTCTAATTTCTAGCCTTTCAAAAGCTAGGGCTGAATTTCTAGTTTAATGGAACAAGCATCATTTTAGTTACAAACTGGTGAAAAATAGGTACAATTAACATAGGGTAGGATTCCACATGAGTTAATCAAAGAATGATAACAATATCTGCAAATTCACAATCTCAGGGCTAGGACTAAGAGTGAACAGAGAGAGTGTTTTGGGGGACGCAAGGGGAGAACAATCTCCTTGATAAATTCCCACATACTTGTAGAAGAAACTCTGGTTGAAATCTCTGAGAAAAACTGAGAAGATTGAAGTTTGCCCTAGCTTCTGTTCTGTTCTTCCAGAGAAACTCTATGCTCTGTTCTTGAGAATGAGAGAAGGAATATGGGGAGAAACCATTGGTTACCCCTCCTAAAACCTTTGAATGAATCCCAAACGATGTATTTTAGGGACTAGTTAGGTGGAATTTTACAAAAATAACCCTGGGATTTAAATCTGAAATCTGACCGACAGGAACCACGAGCCTCAGAACGGGTCGTTGGAAGAAATGACAGCCGGTGGAATCTGGACGTGGTTTCTAGGTTCAGAAACTAGTTTCACACTGGTTACCTAAGGTTAGGTACAAAGGTCCATTGGAAGCAACAACGGGCCATTGATACCTCCCATTGAGTTTGGAAAGAAAACTGGGCACGAGGACAACGGGTGATAACAATGACTCATTGGTAGGACTAACGGGCCGTTGTATCCCCTCGTGGTTCACACGGCTGGGTTCTGGAACTAAAAAATGGGTTGTCATAATGGCTCGTTGGAGGCTACCATGGGCCGTTGTTCCCTTCCGTTGTCTCAGAAAAGGGGTCCGATTGACCTCTGAATTGGGATTCAACGGACGACAGAACGGACCGTTTTTGGAATCAATGGGTCGTCCTATGACTCATTGTTTCTCCTCGAAGAAAGGCTTCTTCTAACCACGACCACTTACAACGGTCTGTTGGTTCCACCAACGGTCCGTTATGGGGGTCGTCTGAGACAGAAGATTTTCTTGTTTCCTATGGTTTTTCATGCAACGTCCGAATTTGGTCTAGGAAAGTTTCGGGGTGTTAAAAGATTATGATTTCAGAAAATAGCATGCAAGCCCTACTCTCAAAATCTTATCTTGATTATGTTTCATAATATGCATGATTTATGATTTTACTTATTTAGAGGTTTTACTTACCTTACATACTTGGTACATTCCACATACTAACCGCATAGACTATGTTGTATCATTTCATGATACAGGCTCGAATATTCAGGTTCATCCCCGTCATTAGTCGTATCTGCGGCATTAGCACTTATTAGCCAGAGTTGATGAGTTCTCATCTTTCAAGGACCCTTCTTTTCAATTGTATTTAGTACTTTCAATTTCAGACCTTAGTGAGTTAGTTGCGCTCTTGTCCCATCAACTCGTCAGTAGTAGAGGTTTTTCAGACATAGTATGTATTCACTATTCAGTCTTGCGTTATGTATTCAAATGTTGTGGTATTTCCATATTTTCTCTTTATTTACATGTTAGACTTCTGCTTTATTATGATTGGGTTAGATGTCATGTTCATGCCATGGGTCGACTTGGAGCCTGTCGGGGTTCTTTTTCCCATGTCTCGATATGGGCCTATGTTTGGGTCGTGATATTTCTCCACCCTTATGCCCAATTCGAACTCAATTATGTAAATCAAGTTTTCAATCATGATTTCATGAATTTCTAGTGTTAGACCTAATATTGATGAAAATCCTCATGATCTTCTATGAATTCAATTCTCTTATGATTCAATCCATGATTTATGATTAAAATTGCATGATTTCTATTAAAATCTCTCATGTATCTATATTTTCAAGTTATAATGAATTAGTCAATTATGCATGAATTTCATGAATCTCAAGCTTATATATCATGACGGATCTCCGACATTATTTTTATGACTAGTTATCATGATTTCTAAACTAGCCCATGCAAAATGAAGTATGTTTTATGATTATGATATGAGCATTATGTATGTTTTGGGAGTTGTATTTAACACTGAGCGAATGAGGGTTTTAGAAAACTCAAGTCCCACAACTACGTGCCACTGTATGATGAGGGGTCCTCGGCAGTTGAGAGTGTCTCCATCGCCCCTAGCCTAAGGAGTTCTCGCGAATTCAAAGTGTCTTCCTTACGCTACTGGGATCATATCATGTCTTTATGGTTCATAACCTTGGCAATATATGGACATACCCTCCAGCTAGGGTTACAAGCTGGGCTCCATGTACGCTCACTTGGAGTATGTCGATTATAAGAATCTTCTATTGTTCCATGAATTTCTATGCATGTTCATATTCGCGATCTATGATATTTTGGCTCAATATACGCTTTATGAGATTTTACTTATGATTTCAGTTACGCTTAGCCCCATGATTCAGTTATGAACACCTTGAGTCTTTATACACAGCTTATGATTTAAAACTCATGTTTTGACTTACTTTAACCTCATGACTTTAGTTTATTATTTTACTATTATGTTTTACTTAACCACTAACTCAGTACATTCAAAGTACAGACCGCATACTTTTATGTTATGTCATTTCATGTTATAGGTTCAAGTGATCAGTCTCAGCCTCGACGTTAGATTCGCTCCCGCTTCGATTCAGCCAGCCTCAACTTTGGGTAAGTCCTCATCATTCGAGTACATTATTTAGTCTTATGTTTTATTTTCATCCCTTCCCATTTTAGACTTAGCTGAGCTAGTTGGGGGTTGTCCTAACAACTCATCCTATGATTAGAGGCTTTTTAGACAATTATGTTTAGATGTTTCAACAGTATGTTTTTAATATGTTTAATTTTCTTATCATTTTATGCTCTAAACTATGTCATGCATGTGCCATGATTTATCTTGGAGCCATCAGCAGTTCTAGGTCTAGTGTTACGTTTGAGGTCTATGCTCAGATCATGACAATCTCCTCCTCAATATGCTACTCTCTCAAAAGTTGGGTCAAAAGATCCCCAAAACTAAATCTTTGCCCTTTCTTCACCCTCACTCTCCTCACGATATTCCTAATCACCACTCCAATATTTATCAACCTCTCAGTCATCAAAGAAAACACCAAACAAAATTTTTCCCTAGTCACATGTGTCACATGCTTTCCAGGCACCAAACAACCACAAATAAATTTTAACCACATTCTTGCCTCCTTACTCATGTGGACATAAGGAAAAATCATGTGATACCCGAACTGCTGATGTCGGGTCCATCGTGCTACCGACCTAGGTCCACTAAGAGTATGTTAAATCTCTATATAAGGAGGCCTCAAGAGAAGGTCTTTCATTGGTTGGGGATCAACATTAGGAGTACCAAGAAATCTATTTAAAGAAGCAAGCGTAAAATTCACAATTTGCCCTCTAATTTTCACTTGGTTAGTCCTTTCCTTAGGCTTCCAATTGGCCGAAAATTTCCTCACCAAATTTAAATTACACTCCACAGTATCATTGAACACAAAATCCAACCCAAGAGTATGTACTCTATCAATCATGTGAGAAAATTTAGATGGTAAGCTATCCTATCAATACATAACTCAAGAGAATATTTTGATTCTTTATGGTCTTTAAATCACTTTTTACTTTCTTACTTTGTGAAACGGAGTTCAAATCACCGTGGTGGTGGTTGTGGCATGCTAGCATCCTCATTTTGTGACTCTTGACCCATTCTTGCCCTTTTTGTGCCTTGGCTTGAAGAAGCCACACCTTTCCCTTTGTTAGATTTTGGGTCCATTTTTGGTGAAATTTCAATAAAAGTAAAGTCTTTTATGATTTGGGTGAAGAAATTTAAAAGATTTCGGGAAGAAAATAAAGTTTTAGAGAAAAATTGAGAGAGTATGGGGGTGTGCGATTCAAAGTGGAGAAGTGGGAAAATAATCTAGGTTTGGCACTTTAGATTAACCACTTTTTTTGGTTGACCCGCACTTGCCTGAAAATTTTTACCTAGACAGTGCCCTTCGCGTCGAGGATCTGCCTGTGGAGGTCTAGCTTCACGTCGCAGGCCACATTGTGGACATTTACGCAGTGCCTGATCTCCGCGTCGTGGAGTCTATGTGTGTACTAACAAGTCGCACCCCGTGTCCCAATGTCATACTTCAAATTTCTTTCGCGGTTTATGGCTTAATTCCTGCACACTTGAACAAATAAATCAACTCTAAAAAATTTGAAAGTCAAAAATTAAAAACCTTGGATTGCCTCCCAAGCAGCGCTTGGTTTAATATCGCTGCACGATGCGGGTATCTTAATTACTCAGAGTTTATCAAGATACCCAATCTTACTCAGATGGCTCTCCTTTTACATGGCATTAACTACAGATATGAGCCTCAAGTATTTTGGCATTTTTGAATTTCAAAAAACCTTAACACAAGACTTCCTCACCATTAAGCCGAAACTTGAGCTCACCCCATTCATCGACCAATGCCCTTGTAGTGGCCAAGAATGGACGCCCCAGTATGATAAGGATGTCAAAATAGACTTCACAATATAAAATGACAAAGTCCACCGAAAAGATGAAATCATCCACTTTTATAAGGACATCAGTTAACATACCTTTGGGTGCTCCCATACCCATCTGTTTGAATATCTCGAGTGGCATCAAATTAGTACTTGCACCCAAGTCACATAGAGCCTTTTAAAATCAAAGGACCAATGTACATGGAATAGTAAAATCCCCAGGATCCTCCTTTTTTAGAGCTTAGGAGTGTGTGACTAAGGCGTTGCAATGGTGCTCTATCAGTTCAAAGCTCACCGCCTTTTTCTTTGTTATGATACCTTTCATCCATTTTACATAGGTGGGAATTTTCTTAAGAGCTTCAATCAAGGGAATGTTTACCCAAAGCTGCTTAAATAGGGCCATGAATTTTTTCAACTTACTCTCCTTGGCCTTCTTCTTAGTCTACTGAGGGGCTTGTCTTTTCGATCCTATCAACTCTTTCTCTACTGCAACATTCTTTTCTTGGGTGGGCTCCTCTTCTAGCACAATCTTTTTCCTAGTAATGATGGCCATGCAATGCCCCTCATTCCTAGGGTTTGGAATTGTATCGCTTAGCAGGGTCCGTTTCCATCTCTAATTAAGTGTTGTAGGGACTTGCCTCATATGATGCTCCAACTTCTTAATAGATGTAGAATGTGAATACACAAGCTGAATCAAACTTGATAATTCTTTGCTTATCTCTTTGATTCCCAATTTTGTAGAGTCAAGCTTCTTCATTATATCTTCCATCCTCGCACTGTTGGAGTCATTCGCAGATGGATCCCTTGTCATCGATGGTACATATGCTCCATTCCTTTCATTCTTCTATCCATCTCAGTTATGCTAGGTTCCTTAGTCTCTATCTCCAAACCCAGGCCTGCCATAATTGTTATTCCCATAGTAGTTCCGACCTTGATTTTCTTGGATTTGACGCCAAGAGTCTTGATTATACCCTTGGGTGTTAGCTTGAAAATTCTCTTGACTGTTCACAAAATTAGGCTCCTGTTCCATAAGGGCAAAAATCATCATACCTGGGCCATTTTTCTTGAGCATTCACTACATGCAACTTTTGTGAGTTCATTATTGTTAGATGTTTGGTGATCAGTTCTAATTTTGGGTATTGAGATGGGCCATATCTTGATCTTATTCTTCTTCTTTCTTCCGTTGCTCTACTGTCATGCTTCTAGAATAGTTTATTGAAGCGATGTAACAACCCGAAACTTTCCTAGACCAGGCTCATACCTTGCAAGAAAAATTTAGAAGAAAAACCATAAAAATGCCTCAGAACGACTAAGACAACGAGTCATGTTCAGTTCCAACAACTGTTTGTGTCAGTCGTGGTCAGCCTTGCTTGATCAGTCAAGAACCCACGGGACAAGGATGACCCGTTGTAAGAAACAACAAGTCGTCCTATCACTTGTTGGTTCCCCATCTCAAAATCCCTTCTCTAGGACCCCATGACTCAACCCACGATTCGTTGTTAGAAACAACGACCCTTTGTGGGAGTCGTTGGGTGAGAACCCCATAAACCTTTCCAGTGATGACGAGTGGGAACCACGACCCATGGTGTCGCACAACGAGTCGTGGTCACCACCCACGATGTCTACTTTGAGGTTTTTAGAAATATATATAGTGAACATAACGTCTGGACACAACAACCCATTAGGACCACCAATGAGTCGTTGTGTCACCCGTTGTCAAGCTTTCCAAGTTTCCCCGTTTAGTGACCATGAGAGGAACCAATGACTCGTTGGCTTACCCAATATGTCATTGTGTCCCCCGTTGCCAGATCCAGTGTTTTAAACCCCCAGACAATAGGACCAACGAGAGGTCCCAATGAGTCGTGGTCACAACCAACGACTCATTGAGTGACCCGTTGGGTCCCTGTTGGTCAGTCTCCAAGTTTTTATTCTAGGGATATTTTTGTAATTTCCCACCTATATAGTCCCTAAACTACGTTGTTTTAAGTATAATTTCAGAGAATATTAGTGGGATTGAAGGGATTCCCCCCTCTTTCCCCACGTACACTTTCAGAAATCAATCGTAGAACCCAGGTCACTTCTCTCAAGCAGAATCTAGGGCTCCTCATCAGTTGCAGAGATTCAAGCTTTCTTCTTTAGGGATTTCTAAGTCAGGTGTGTGGGAATTCAACAAGAGAATAGTTCTTCCCTTGTGTCCCCAAAATCTCCTCTATTTTTCTCTATCAGTTTAGCCCTGTGGATTCAAAATATAGAACAATAGTCAGATTAATTTCTTTGAGATTCCAAGTGGAGTATTTCTCATGATTTTTAACTGCTTTGTTATTCCCTATTTCTATAAATTTTTGAGAATTGTATCCAGTGGAATGATTTAGCCCTAGTTCCCAGTTAAATAGAATTTACAATCTTGCCTGTAGGACTAGTTTCCCTATAGCATGATTCTATCTGATTTAAGATCCCCATATTGTTATTGTACGTGGAAATTTTAGTCAGATATATGCATGTACAGTCTCAGTCAGACTATCACACTCAGTGTTGTCCAGAAATGTCAGCTGATTAGTTTGACTATAGTTAATTCCTGAGGTGTCAGTGGTGCTTCCCAGTTATCAGTATTAGACTCAGTTATCAAATTTTAGTGGTTCTTTAGGTGGTCATGACACTTCTAGATAAGAAGCTCTGACCAACCTAAGGACCCCAGCTTCAGATTATAGATTATTCTTTAGACGGTTACGACGCTTCCAAATAAGCAGCTCTGACCAGTCATAGAACACCAGTTATAGAATCTGATCCGATAAGACTCTCAGGGTACTTCCAGAAAGGTATTCCTGACTTAGTCTTGTGCCCCAGATTCGAGCTATCAGCTTAGTAGTCAGTCTAGGACTATCTAGTGGGAGTAGGACTTAGCACCAAGCAGACCGGGATTCTAGCGCACATAAGTTCCCAGAACTATGTTGCCACCATAGGTTATTTTTATTGGCCTTATGGCCCCAAACTTGTGATCACCCAGTTCATGCCCTTATACCCTGGCAAGGTATATTGGGTCCTACCGATGGGTTGTATACATCGGACTCCACGTCTAGCTCATGTGGTTATATGTCTGTTATGCCCCGGAAGCCCAAGGATCAGACTTGGGAGTTGCAACGGAGAAAAATTGAAAATTTACAGCAGACTCAAAATGAGTCGTGGGAAGACTCGTGAGAGCAGTCCACGAGTTGTAAGGTGACTCGTGGGGGAAGGACCAGGGATCAGTGAGAAAAACTGGAAGATGAGACCCCACGGGTGAGACCACGACTCGTAGTCAGGCCCCACGAGTTGTTAGGTCAGCCGTGGGGAGGGGAATAAGAAAGGAAAAGAAAAGTAAAGCAGTGTACTTCACGAGTGGTGACCACGAGTTCTGGTCACTTATAACGAGTCGTTGGTTGACCCGTGATGAGCCCAGAAGGTTTTATAGGTAGTGAACATAACGGATGACACCACAATTCATACCCCCCTAGCCACTAGTCGTCAGGTTACTCTTTAGGGCCACCTGAAAGCTATTTTCTGTGAAATTAGTAAGGGCCTTTTCATAATTTCTAAGTTCCTAAAGCCTAAATTATGATGTTTTGGGGTATGAATAGTGGCATTTTATGGGGTTAAGTTCAAATTATTCATTTTCCCTCCGTGCATGCAAAGTAGAAGAGATTTGAGAGGGTGCTCAAGCTAGTGATCTTCAATTTCTTTCAATTTCTCTTTTTTTGGGCATTCAAGGGAGAGTATGATTTAGCCTCCATTAGGTATGTAAGGTTATGAATGGGTGATTTCTGTTACACCCCGTAAGTTTCTAGACTTAGTTGGCCTATTCGCGTATTGGTTGGGAGTTTTAGAATGCCATACGTGCGAGGAAAGGGCTCGAGGAAAGGCCGAACGGGTGTCAAGTTAGATTTTCGCAAGAGGAGGCCGAACTGTGCTGCCCAGAGGGACAACGTGGCACGGAGGCCCCTCCTCCACGATGGCCAATGTGGCACGGAGCTGGATTAGCGTGATGGCCAGTGTGCCACGTTTCCATGGATCAAGCTCCAAGTATATAAAGGCCTCACTCTTCATTTTCATGATATTTCGCAAGTTAAACGACCAGAAAACAGAGAGGACGAAGGGTTAACATAAATTTCCGTTTGATTACGCCGTCAAACGCTGTCCAAAGTTAAATTGACTTCAGGTACCAAAGTATAAAGCTGCAGGGAGCATTTCTACGGAGTTAGTTTTGTGAAAATCACCTGGCGAAGCGTCGACCCTCCGAGTCAAAGTGATTGGAATTGCTCCAAACTAGTGTTAATACACTCCAAGGCTTAAAGTGAGTATTTCTCCCTTCTAGACTTCCGAGAATTTTTGAGTTTTCGGTCGTTCTTCGATAAGTCAAAGAATAGTCAGTAAGTTATATATATAGTATTATTTTTCTCTAGTATAATAATGAAGTTAATTCTATTCCTTCNCTACGTCTTACAAATACGAAAACAGATGCGTATATGTAGCAAAACTTATGATGTTGATTCTGCAGTTAAATATGAAACTCTATCTACCAATTTTTTCCTCCCACAATTGTACATGTCACCCAAATTGACTCTAAATTATGAATGATAAGATAAGATTCTATTATCAAATTAAAGGTCTCTTTCACTCTGATATTTCTTTTAATCACAAAATTAAGCTTGTACTAATATGACACCAATGGTTACTTAAACAAAACCAGAATGTTGAGGTGCACATTGCATTCTCATCTAGAAGTCTTTTACAATACCGATGATGTATTATACACCTCACAAGCATAGAAAGAATTAAAACGATGTATTCTTTTATTTAAAAAAAAAAAAAAAGATAAAGGAATTTTCTTAAAACATAGTTTTTTTTCCTCTTCAAACACGATAGCAACTGTACATGTGCAGTAATTACTTTCTTCTTAAACTTTTGAAGTTTGGATATTTCACATTTAAATATTTTTATTTCCTGTTCTTTTATTTTATGGTTTTTGTCAACATTCACAATTCTTCCCTTTCTTTTTTGTTTCTCAACATAATATTTCAAAAAATATATATTACTGGCAAAAAAAATTATTAAACGATTCTCAACAT
>JACEIK010000745.1:62972-76777 GCA_018107945.1 Datura stramonium
AAACACTTATTTTCTCTCAAAAACTTGGCCAAACACTTTTTTTTTAAAAAAAAAAAAAGCACTTTTTAGAAAAAAATTAAATATTTTTGGCCTATTAGAAGCTTGGTCAAACAGACTATAAAATGTACACAGATCTTACCTTCACCTCAAGGGTAGAAAGACTATTTCCGTTAGACCCTCGACTCAATCGATCATTCAAAACAATCTACATAAAAATAATAGACATACAAAAAATAAAAAGATGATAATAAAAATAGCAAACAATATTAGAATAGTAATTACAACAAAATAATAAGATAGAAATCAGGATAGAAATCAAGGAAGAAAAAACTATATACAACTTCTACTATGAACAGGTAATAAGACAACATAAACTAAAATAATAATCATTTGACATTTTTCTTTATTAAATACTACTTCCTCAGAGCTCTTCTGAAATTTCCATTCTTACATATTATTTCATACTAATTTATATGCAACTTGCAAGTTCCCAAGCCAAAAACCTTGGAAATCCCCAAAGCCTTTATTTTCTATTTTCCAAACACTCTCATCTTGGATTCTTCTCCTCAAGAAAAGATGAGATCCAAAAGCCAGAGCCCCATCAATCTTAAGCTCATTCTCATTGGTTTTTTCTTAGTTTTTCTACTCTTTTTGGTACTCAGATCAACTTTTTCACCTTCTCCTCCTCAACAAACTCATGAATCTCTTGATCAGTCATCAGCTGTTTCAAACTCATCATCAGAAAATCAAGAAATTGAAGATCAGCCCTCTTCTTCTTCTTCTTCAGTAGCTTGTCCATCAACACAACAGTACACTTGCAACAAGATATCCCCATCACTAGCAAATGCTTTAGTCCACTATGCAACTTCAAATGTCACCCCACAACAAACACTCAAAGAAATCTCAGTTTCCTTAAGAGTTCTTGAGAAGAAATCCCCTTGTAATTTCTTGATCTTTGGTTTAGGCCACGACAGCTTAATGTGGACAGCTCTCAACCACGGCGGGAAAACAGTTTTTCTTGAAGAAGACAACTCGTGGATACAACAGATACAGAGCAAACTACCAGATTTGGAATCCCACCATGTTATTTACGACACGCGAATAACTCAAGCTGATGAACTCATGGAAATTGGAATGAGTAACGAAGATTGCAAGAAAGTGACGGATCCAAGATTTTCACAGTGTCAGCTCGCTCTAAAGGGGCTGCCACAACAAGTGTTGGAGACTGATTGGGATTTAATTATGGTGGATGCACCAACTGGCTGGCATGATGGTGCACCAGGAAGGATGAGTGCAATTTACACTGCTGGATTAATTGCTAGGAACAAAGGAGACGGAGAAACTGATGTGTTTGTTCATGATGTTGATAGAGTTGTGGAAGATCAATTTTCTAAGGCTTTTCTTTGTGAAGGTTATTTGGTTGAACAAGAAGGGAGGATTAGGCACTTCAATATTCCTAGCCACAGGGCACGTTTGGGTAGACCTTTTTGTCCTTAGTTAAAGACCCTTTTTCTAGATTTTTTTGTTTTCCCAACTTAAAATAATTTTTGTTCCCTTGTTGGTTGCGATCACATGTATTTTCATTCTCGATCTTGTTTGATCTACCTACGGATGTAAATTGAGGAATATGTTAACTGCTACTATTGTTTTCTTTCATATAAAAAATAATATTGAGATTAATCGATTTGATGTTGTCGATGAGTATTCCAACTCAAGAACAATTGGTAAAATGTGCATTTATTGTATGTAAATGTACACGTATTTTAAAAATAAAATAATAATTAATGGAGTGGGCTAATAAAGAAAAGAGAATTTGTATATCTTTCTGAAAGTGTTGTAGTCATAAAAAATGAATATGAAAAAAGTGAACAAAATTAGCTCGATTTTTTTCCTTTGAAAAATCTATCAGAAATATTCTTCTTTTCAAGAAATTTTAATCTACCAAATAATTTCTTGCGAACTTTTAATACTTCTGTAAGAAAATCTGTAGCTAATTTATATGCGGTTGGGGATTTTAAAATCTGCAGGTAATAATTACCAACGAAGATTTTTACCATCAACTTTTTTTAAGTAGAAAATTACATTTTTTTGCGAATTTTCATATATAATATATAAATAAATCCTCATATAATTTGCACTTTTCTATTAGTGATTGATTTGATGATGGAAGTTTAATTTCTTTGCTAAGGCTAATTTCTTTCTTCCTATAGTAAACTTCAATATTTATATAGGACACTTCTCTACATGTCCTTTTGGACGAAAAAAAGGGCTAAAAATATTTCTCGAACTATTTGAAATAGATTAATTTTATCTTTTGTTATGTTTTTGGTTGCATTTCCAAGTGGAAGGATGAAAGCCATAATGCATTTGTCATTTGAGTCCCTCACAAGACCACCCCTTCCACTTGAGTTTCCAATCTAAGTTCATTTTGACAAAAATTAGTGTGGGTGTAAGTCACTTGACAGGTATCTTTTTAAGATTCATTAAGCTCAAAATCATTTTGTCTATCTTGACGACCTAAACTCAAATTTTCATAAATGTTTACTCAGAGAACAAAGAGTAGTTTTTAAAGTTGTGAAATTTTCTCCAATAATGAATTCAAGTGATAACTGTGAGTCAACTTTAAGATTGTTTTTTTAAAAAATAAATTAATTAAATTTGTTCGAATTCATACTCAAGTTTAGCTTAGTAAAAATTAAACCAAATATAAATTAGAGAAACAATAATAGTTTATTACTCCAATTAAATTGCAATGTAACAATATTTGGTGAAATAATTACATTATCCTCCAATATTTGTGGAAATGGAGGAGAAGCCTCTCTCAAAAGAAAAAAACTTATCTGGAATGGATTGATACTTAAAAGACTTCTGATAGGAGCCCAAATTTTAGCAAAAATGAAAACTGTCCAGTAAAGAAAGAGTGATGGGCCAATACTCTTTCTTCAGTACCATTTGATGTGAAAAGCAAAAACGATTTTAATTTGTAGGCCCAACTAAATGATCGAATTGCATTAGTGGATAATTTGTTTTCAGGCTTTGCTGGGAAGCTTGGAACTCGTTCTTGCTGTTATGTTACACAAGCAGAACTTTTTGTTATTAGGTTTTGATCATGATTTACATATCAGGTTTGTGGGAGGGAGCAAGTGTTTTTTTTATAAAAACAATCTGAGTATATTTTGAAATAATCGGGATTAATTTAGATTCATATCATGTAGGATCATATAAGGGAAGTATTCCCACTAGCAATTTCTCATTTCCAAAGACTAAAACTCGAGACCTTTAATCAACGATAGGAGAATCTCATCCATTTTACTATATCTCCTGGTATCAATTCATTAAATAGTGAAATATAAGAAGATTTTCCGATCCACTAGTGAATTAAGACCATATAAGAAGGCGTTCCCATCCCTAAACGAACGATGTGGACATTTGGAGTGTGAAAAATATAAGACTGGGGCTCAATATCACAAACAATGAATTAAGATATTCGACTCTAATATCATATAAAGAAATGAATATTGGACATAACTCAACCTCGAAAAGCTAACTCAAAAGGTGAGAATTGCACATAATCGATATGCAATTCTTTACAGTTTACACTCTTCTACTCAAAACTGAATATCTGATTCACGAACAACTCAATGTAATTGCAACAAAATATTTACAAATTCAGTTCAAAAATAAAAATAAAAAAAAACCTTCAATGGTTCTTCAAATTGAATTTTTCATCTGGAACTTGTGCCGTCCCTACAGAAACTTGGAGAGCCTTGATAAATTTTTTTCTTTAAAAAAAAAAATAAAAAAAATAGGCCCTTATGAAACTTGTGCCCAACTAGATATTTTTTAACAAACTGACAAGTGATGGCTCAATATATTCAAAAATAAAAATCATTTTTAGTGAAGGTTAAAAAAAAAGAAGCTAAATAATACTATTAACTTTTAATTGTTTGGAGGATGGAAGAGCCACGTATTCGAGATTCACTCATTTCTGTTGTTGTTTTAATTAGTTTGACTTTGAGTTGAAAAATCTATGCCAAAAAAAAAAGGTCTCTCTAAAATGTGAGGCACACCTCACTTATTTAGAATTATTAATAATCTTTTTATGCAGATATTAGTTCATGAAGTTGGTTGAAACTTGATTTAAACTTTTTTTGAATTTGTCTTTAATTTCACCAAATCATTGACTTTCATGTCATTTATTGAGATTAAAATAACAAGGCGACATTCGAAAGCTAATAGTTACAACATCTTGTTCGATGATAAATCAGATAACAAATAAAAATTAAAAAAAAAAAGACTTTATGATATAAGTTTGGTCAATTGAGCTACGTATGATAATTACTATTATAAGAATATTCTAAGATTAGTGATAATAAATTTTCCCATAAATAAAGCTCTTTAAATAACTACATTATAGATGTTATTATGTTGTATATGAGAAGAAAATATATTCTGGCTCTAAAAGTTTAAAATTTCTCCTTTAATAATATAATAGGTATAATAAAAAAAATTTTAATTTTTTTAATCAAGAAATCCTTTCTGAAATAAAACATAATTATAATAAAACTCAATTAAAACATGAAATTTAGGACAAATTCTAACCGTTTGTTCACTATTGTGAAATTAATTTTGTCAATTTGATGTGTTAATCCATGTAATATTATTTAATCCAAACAATCATAATATACTTTTTCTTAATTTCTCGCTTAATACTTTATATTTATATTAAAATTAAATAATTTAAATTCACGCAATACATTATATATGTTATACTAAGTTTACACCAACCAAACAATATAGAATATTAACTGCAATCAAACTGCAGCTCAAAGGTTGTTTGGTTTTCGACAATTGGAGGAGAAATCAATATCTGGTGGTTATACAAAGAAGAAAGTTCCAAAGAAGAATCGCCGTCCCTAAAACGAATTCTCACAGGCAGCGTTTTCCATAGGCTAAAGAGAGAGGACAGAAAGTGAACACGTTGGACTAACAGAGCTCACAAAGCCCCCTGTAGAATCCCAAATACCCAATAGGAAGACGTGTTCAGACTTCTGATCTTCCCTCTCTTGGGACCTACCCCCCCTTTTCTGATAACGACTTTCCATTGCTTTCACTGCCTCTCCCTTCACCACGACACCCTTTTTTTTCCCCCCTTTCTTCGATTCCATTTAATTGCCCTAAAAATCTCAACTTGAATGTGTTGAAATCTCACTTTCCTTTATATATTAACTGCCTCCATCCCTGGCCTCATATTAGTCTCACACTGTCAAAGTTTATTTATTCTTTCTCTCTTCCAAGAATCTTGATTTTCTCTGCTTTATTCAATGGCCCCCTGATCCTGTTCCGACTACTCTGTTCAGGATGCAAGTGAAACTGTTAAATATGGGAGCTTCCTGCAATTTCTGCGGCAGCATCTCCACTTTGGCTCCGAGCTGCCTCACTCTCCGTTTCCGTCAAAAAAGATCCAATCTTTCTTCTTTCATTGGCTCGGTTACTCTGTCCAACGGCAAGAATCGAAGCTTTCTTGATTCCATTTCTCTCACGTCTTCCGTTCGAGCAAGCGCAAGTAATGGTGGCACAAAGGCTGTCACTATCAGGAGAAGGAAACCCAAGAATGGTGGAACTAATGGTGCTGCCAGCAAGAATGTTAAAGTTAGTGAGATCCCTGCAGTCACAACAAAAGGGTCATCGGGAAAGGTGACAGAGAAAGCGCAAGTGAAGAGAAATAATCAGCAAGAGTGTTCACAGGCAGAGAAGGACAGTGGGCCGGTGGACGTGCGGGCACTGCATCAGAATGGTGACCCTTTGGGGCGTAAAGATTTGGGTAAGTGCGTAGTGAGGTGGTTGTCTCGAGGAATGAGAGCCATGGCTTCAGATTTCGCTAAGGCAGAGATGCAGGGAGAGTTTGCTGAGCTCAAACAGAGAACGGAACCAGGATTAACTTTTGTTATTCAAGCCCAGCCTTATCTTAATGCCGTCCCTATGCCTCTCGGTCTTGAAGCCATTTGCTTGAAGGCTTGCACTCATTATCCTACCCTCTTCGACAACTTCCAGCGTGAGCTCAGAGACGTTCTTCAGGACCTTCAGTGCAAGTCATCGGTCCAAGATTGGCGTGAAACTGAGTCATGGAAGCTGCTCAAGGATCTCGCCAGTTCAGGTGACCCCCCCTGAAAATTACTCCACTGGATTTCATTTTATATGACATATTTGTTTGGAAGGTTTATGTATATATTAATAGTACTCCTAGTATATATGAAAAAGCTGCTCTTTCTGTTTCATTTTATATGTTTTATACGATGATATATGACTTGACATAGAGTTTATGAAGCAAAATAAAGACTCTTGACACGTAAATATATATAGCAGCCAATACTCATAAGTTCTTGTGTTTGAATCATGTCATGTGATGTCGTTCCTATAAGAACATTTCATTAAGGGTTAAACGACAGTGATAAAATCACATAGCTTCCAAATGTAGAAAAGTGTCAATCTTCTTGAAATAGACCAAAAGGCAAAGAGGTTCCAAAAGGAATTTTTCCAACCCTGCTGATGGGTTCTGGAATTGGTCAGTTTGGTTTTCCCTGACACTGTTTACTTGCAGCTCAGCATAAAGCCATTGCAAGGAAGGCTTCTCAATCAAAATCTGTTCCTGGTGTAATGGGAATGGACCTCGAGAAAGCAAAAGCCATTCAGAGTAGGATTGATGATTTCACCAATCGGATGTCAGATTTGCTTCATATCGAAAGAGATGCTGAATTGGAGTTCACTCAGGAGGAGTTGAATGCTGTACCTGCACCGGATGTTAATTCTGAGGCTCAGAAGCCATTTGAATTCTTGGTTAGCCATGCCCAGCCTGAGCAGGAACTCTGTGATACTATCTGCAATCTGACAGCAGTTAGCACATCTACAGGTGATATAACTTTCTTTAACCACATGGATGCTTGCCAGTATTTATTGCCTCCATTGAATTGGGACATGTTCTTGCTTTACAACGCACAGGATTAGGTGGAATGCATTTAGTGTTGTTCAAATTGGAGGGAAATCACAGATTGCCTCCAACTAACCTCTCACCTGGGGACATGGTTTGTGTCAGAATATGTGATAGTAGAGGCGCTGGCGCAGCTTCTTGCATGCAAGGATTTGTGCATAACCTAGGGGAGGACGGACGTAGCATCAGTTTGGCTCTTGAATCACTTCATGGAGATACCACCTTCTCCAAGCTCTTTGGGAAAAATGTTCGCATTGATCGTATCCAAGGATTGGCTGATGCACTCACATACGAGGTATATTTCCATTCTTCAATTCTACCAGGTGAAATTTCTTGTTGAAGTCATATTTTTAAAAAATATGTGGAATGGTGAAACTAAATGATTAGGTCAGAAGGACAAAGTTTTAATATATGGTTAACCTAATTAATTTAGATGAAACAAAACTGTAAGGGGTCTACCAAGTCCATCCCAAGTTCCCTGTGTTTTTTTTTTGTTGATCTTAGGAGGGAAATGCTCACTCCAGCAGTGATTCTCTACATTTTGGAGAAAAATATGTGAAATATTGTTTCCTTATGATTTTGAATGGAAAGACTTCAGGTTTAGCTTTCTGTTCCATATCTGTTTAAATTAAGTTGTTTTTTTGGATGTGTGTTATTCCTCGATTAGAAAAATTCTTTTCCTTAGATTATTCTTGCATGTCGCTAGACCTGTGATAATGCATGTTTATAGCTTGATCCCTTGATCCTCTTCTATTTGTGGACAGAGAGACTCTGGTACTTATATTGTCTAAGTTTTGTTTTCTGGGAGAAGCTCATACTTCATTTCCAAGGTTCAGGCCTAACTTTGAAAAACCTAAGTAGGTCATTACTTTTTTTAAAGTAATATTTATTTTTAATTTTTGAATTAACTCGCTGCATGCAAGCAGTTGTTAGAAACTCGTACTTCATTTCTGAGGTTCAGCATAAGTTTGAAAAACTTATGTATCACTTCTGCAGTTCTGCCACTATGACTGTGGTGGTGATTGGTACTCTAGAATCAACATTGTATGCTGCGCCTTTTGTTTTCTGTATTGTTCAAATATGCCTTCAGCATTTCTTTGTTCTTTCTTCTCTTTCTTCACTTGTTCACCTACTACTCTTACAGCGTGATATTTCTCTCTTTTTTTTCACATCCTTCACTTGATCTCGTACTTCCTCTTGATTGTATCCTAGTATTTTCCATTCATGCTATGTTTTCTGGTAGAAAATTAGAAAGCTTTATCTAAGGAAGACGTCTCCTTCCAGTTGGCTTTGTTGTTCTGTTGTATCACCCAATCTAACCATCCATTTTATCCATGGAGTAGCTCAGAAATTAATGAAAGAGGCTGGATTTGCTGTCTTACTTGAGCAGGATTGTTGTTGAAGTTTAATAAGTTTGGATGTTTACATGCTCATAGCAGCATTCACAGCATTACTCTTTATAAAGGGGTTTCATAGACACCTGTGAGATACCAGTTAGCATAGATTATTGCTTGCTTTTTTAGAGAATTATATTTTGTCTAAGGTTCTATACTTTATGTATATTCGATTTTTACATGATTTTCCCTTTATAGCAATTAAGTTATGACCTTATCAAGAAATTGGAACACTCACCGAAGCTTTACAGGCCCTTAGGGTCTTGAAAAGTAATTCTTGCTGGCTCTTTATCTTTGAGTTGTTTGCTGCATTAGTTTTTTGATAGACAGTTGCAGAATGTTTTACAACGAGTACTGTCCTCTATTAATATTGTTCATATTGGGAAAGAGTAATTTTATATAAAAATTGTTTAGGACTCTTGCTATTTTACAAAGTTAGTGATAGATTAGAACATTTTATTCTGTTGAAATAAAAGGTCACATCATTTTCTGAGAATTCCTGGGTTCTCGTTAGGTTTGAGGAGAATATGGTCTATCTTAGAATGTGGTATTCACCCCTTTCTTTTTGGCAGCGCAATTGTGAAGCCTTAATGATGCTTCAGAAGAAAGGGTTTCGGAAAAAAAATCCTTCAGTAGCGGTGGTAGCAACACTTTTTGGAGACAAAGAAGACCTAACGTGGCTTGAGGAGAATGACATGGCTGACTGGGCTGAAGTGGAACTTCCTGATTCTACAAACAGAAAATCCTTTGATGCTTCCCAAAGAAAAGCAATTGCATTAGGTTTAAACAAGAATCGACCTATAATGATAATTCAAGGGCCTCCTGGCACGGGGAAGACTGGTTTGCTGAAGGAATTGATTTCTCTTGCTGTAAAACAAGGTGAAAGGGTGCTTGTAACTGCACCGACAAATGCAGCTGTGGACAACATGGTAGAAAAGTTGTCTGACATTGGAATCAACATTGTTCGGGTTGGAAATCCTGCACGAATATCCCCCGCTGTAGCTTCAAAATCTTTGGCTGAAATTGTGAATAACAGGCTGTCTGATTTTCGAGCAGAGATTGAGAGGAAGAAGTCAGATCTTAGGAGGGACCTGAGGTATTGTCTTAAGGATGACTCTTTAGCTGCTGGTATACGTCAACTTCTGAAGCAGCTTGGAAAGTCCATCAAGAAGAAAGAGAAGGAAACTGTGAAAGAAATCTTATCAACTGCTCATGTTGTGCTTGCAACAAACATTGGAGCAGCTGATCCTCTAATTAGGCGGCTGGACGCATTTGATTTGGTTATTACTGATGAAGCTGGCCAAGCAATTGAACCATCGTCTTGGATACCAATATTGCTCGGAAAGCGTTGTATTCTTGCAGGAGATCAATTCCAGCTTGCTCCTGTGATCCTTTCAAGGAAAGCCTTAGAAGGTGGTCTTGGAGTTTCACTACTGGAGAGGGCAGCAACTTTGCATGAGGGGATGCTGTCGACAAAGTTAACAACACAGTACAGAATGAACGACATCATAGCTAGCTGGGCTTCGAAGGAGATGTATGGTGGATCTTTAATATCATCTCCAACTGTTGCTTCTCATCTTCTGGTGGATTCTCCTTTTGTCAAGGTATGAAAGGCTTTGCCATTGCATGCCATTTTCACTAGGCATATAACTTGAAGCTCTTGAGTCTTGACCCCTTTGATATCATGGAACTTATGAACACCTTATCTAAAAGCTTAAACCCTTAAATAGTATTTTGGTCTAAACTCCTAACTCCTAACTTGCATTGTGCCTTTCAATATTCTTCAATATCGTCTATAAATTTGAATCTCTCTCCTCAACATTTTGTTTAATGATTTTGGTACGCAACACATACTATGCTTAGAAATAAAGTTGCTGTTGAACCCTTTCTTGTAGAGTTACCATTTTCGACATATGCTAGGTGCTGCATTTGATTGTTATTGGTGCTGCCTCACAACATTAGTCAGGGTTATTTGCTTGTTCAAAACTTTAGCATATTGTTTGACCAACAAGTATATGGTTACAGAAAACATTCCTTTTGATGATTTTAATTCTTCTAATTTCTGCATTCAGCCCACATGGATTACACAGTGTCCGCTGTTATTGCTTGATACGAGAATGCCTTACGGAAGCTTATCAGTTGGTTGTGAAGAGCATCTGGACCCTGCTGGCACTGGCTCCTTTTACAATGAAGGGGAAGCAGAAATCGTTGTTCAACATGTATTCAGTTTAATTTATGCTGGTACGTGCTCTTTACTTTTCGTTTTCTCTGCAAATGATAATTGAAAGATCCTTTAATTTTCCTGAAAGTAGTCATATATATAACTTCCATGATGAGTGTTTTTGTGGCTCGAGCGACGACTGGACAAAATATGCATTCATTGAATCCAATTATTAAATATCTTGCATGTGTCCTATCCATCCACAAGAATGCCTAGCTTAGGTAGAGAGGTAGCAGGACTCCTGGTGCTGGACTGATGACAACTTTGTATTCTCTGGTTATAACTTACAACAAGTGTATGCTGAAAGTAAAAGCTCATGAAATCTCAACTGGATCTGCTTCTCTCTAATCCAATGCCGCTGACTCTGATTTTTTTTTCTTTGTACGTCAATCCCATTCTTTTACCACAATTAAGCTTAAAGAAAAAGGTTATCGAAATATATAGCCAACAATTTAAATTCCCCTTTCATATGTCTGGAAGAAATGTTTGAAAAAAAGCTACTCAACCAGAACACTTTTATATCTATCACGCCAAATGCCCCATTCTTGGAGAAGCTGAAGACCCTTCACCTTGCTTAGATGGTTATTCCCTTTTAAATTCCTAGAAGGTTGTTCCTTTCATGTCTACGCGTCTATATCTTCCCTAGAAGAAAGTGTTTTTACTACTCAGAAGAGCCATGGACCATGATGTTTCAGTTGATTAGTTTTATATGGATGATAAATATGACACCTCCAAAGCTTAGCTGAATGAAAGAGTTAATAAGCTCAAGACATTCGTGGTGATAATTTCTCTCCTTCTGATATCTTCTGCTGATCGAATCAACATAAACTTTCCTTCTCGGCATGTTCATAATTCTGCATCCTTGTTGCTTGGATGAGCTTATGAAGGCATCTTTAATGTGTGATATGGAGCGAAAGTTTTTTATTTACATTTGTTGCTTCATATATCATAAATCATGATAGGTTAGTTATAGAAGTATCAGTTATCTTAAATTATCTTCTGCAGGTGTTCCCCCTGCAGCCATTGCTGTACAGTCTCCTTATGTCGCTCAAGTGCAACTACTTCGAGACAAGATTGATGAGATTCCAATGGCTACTGGCGTTGATGTTGCAACTATTGATAGCTTTCAAGGCCGTGAAGCAGATGCTGTGATTATATCCATGGTAAGCTGTCACTCTACTGATGTGTTACATTTTGACATGCTTTTGTGGATGGCTCTTTCTTTCCTTTCTAATCTCTGGCTTGATAAGAATCCTTTAAGTAATCAAAGTTACTAATTAAAGGATTTGAAGTCTCCTAGAGAAATTTCATGGTATCCTCTGACATTTAGTGAAAACCAGTAATATCTGTTTGAATGCTCGATTGCTATATGCTAGTTATTTGAGTGGGAATATGTAAGTGCATGCTTATATAGTTTTGCTTGATGATGCCCAGGTTCGATCAAACAATTTGGGGGCCGTTGGCTTTTTGGGAGACAACAGGCGAATGAATGTTGCAATAACAAGGGCGCGCAAGCATGTAGCAGTCGTCTGTGACAGTTCAACTATATGCCACAACACATATTTGGCTAGACTGCTTCGTCATATTAGACATTTTGGCAAAGTAAAGCATGTTGAACCTGGCAGTTTCTGGGAATTTGGCCTTGGTATGGATCCAATGTTGCCTGCTGCAAGTTAACTTTGAAAGAGTTCAACAAAGACCAAATTTTTAAAACTCTCAGATACATTTCTGCCCTGGTTCGGTCTGCAAATTATATATTCAGAGTTGCTTCAAGCTGTTCAGCTTTTTGGCCAACGAAAGAACACGGGTTAATTTTTATTTGTATATATAATTCAAAGAAAAACTTTTTGAAAAGTGTAAATATATATATTCATACAGCTTCAATGTCTATACGATTCTTGATTGTTTAACTCCAGTAAATGATTTTCCTTGTATTTGAATCAGCATGAGGATTCTGTTTAAACAAGGATCAAATTCATTCACTGCAGGAGTTGTTCATATATGAAATACCCTTGGAAGTTTTTATGACTGAAAATTTAGAGTCAAAATGATCTCGAAACATTGGATAAGCTAAAACTTCTATCGGAAACCGCCTCTCTACCTTCACAAAAGGTAGGGGTAAGGTTGTGTACGCACCATCCTATCCAGACCCCACTTGTGGGATTTTATTGGGTATGTTGTTCTTGTTGTTGTTGCCAAGTTTTAAGATAGTGTTGGATCACACGCTTGGTTGTTCAATTTTACATGTATATCATGATAACTGATTCTACTCATGCTTGCTGCCATCAGTAACATGCTACTTTATGAAAAACATGCGGGCTAGCCATCCTGTAATTGAAAAATATTCATCGTTCTGGATACCTTACTGCAAGAAAATTCATCAAACATGTATAAATCCAATAGGTTGACACCACTTGAAAACAATACAACAACATCAATTTTGAATGAGAATTAACACATTAAAAGCTCTATATATAGACCAAGTTTCCAAAATAAATCTCTATCGACTGCACGAAATCTTGTGAACCCTACTTCACTGCATGCAATGTAAGCAACAAAGCCAGTGGGATGGAAAAGGGAGGTTAAACTGGCAGTAGCGTACCCACATGTAGCAAAGCAAACACCCTTCGTCGAAAATTCTGTTGTGCATATAGAAAATTATACGAAGTATATTGATTAAAAATTATTTTAATATATATAAAATATTAAATCTTGAACACCCTTAATAAAATTTCTGGTTTCGCCACTAAACTTACACAGATGACAGACCTATGTACAACCGTCATTCTCAGTAACAATATTTCTCTATAAATGGTCAAGTTTTTTTTTGGAATTGATTTTTTATGTTATGTTATATTATCTGTATTCTACAACAACATTTCGCTACAACAATAAAAAATATTCAAACAAACGATGCCTATATCTCACCAGACGTGCCGCATTGCAGCGTGTCTCTAATCAGAGGTTGTTTGGTTGGACGTACTAGGAGTAACGTGTTTGATAACCCCAACATGTTGTATCCACTCATTCTGCATTTCTGTTAGTTTTTATCGTCAATTTGTTTGACAAATGTAAACAAGAAAATTGTGTTCCACGCGTATGTGTTAGCTGTGCCTAAACCATCTATCTGACTTACACAAATGAAGAAATTAATTTGTCTTTTCCACTTTAACTCTAACACTGCAATAATAAGTCATAAACA
>JACEIK010000745.1:84952-129039 GCA_018107945.1 Datura stramonium
GTTAGTTAATTGATTATTAATTATCATAATTATGTTAATATGTATTGAGGAAATATGTCAAAAGAATCTTTTGGCATCATTTGATTTCTTTTAATTTGGACGTACTATCAGTCGTTATACATTGTTGCGTACCAAAAATTAATAGTTATATACATTGTCAAGCAAAAATAAATAGATGTCGTCACTATGTAAACACCACAAAGCTATTAGATTACTATGCCCACCGTTTCAGTTTAATTATTAAGTATATTAAAAAAATTATTTTAAAATACTTATTAATTTTAAAATGTAAGAAATAATTGATCATATTTTTTTAATTATAGCCTTACTACTTAAAGTCATTCTAAAATGTGAAAAAAATTATTACTGGATGTTTTTGAAAAATTAAATGGAGTTATATTAGTCAAATTACCATTTCTATTAATTTTTTTTTAATGTGTGTGTAAATTTTATCCTAACAATTAAATGGAATAGAAGAGTATAGTTTTTTGGAATGTAACGATTAATTAAATAATAATGTGTGTGATATTTAATACGTATAAATATTTGTAATCTTTATACAAACATGTCATTAATAATAACAATAGCATATTAAGTGTAATTTCATAAATGAAGTTTTGAAAAATACTCAGATCTTATTTTTATTTTTGAGAGATAAAAAAGTTATTTTTGATAAATTTTCGACATAAAATTATTTGTGAAATAGATTTGAAAGAAAAAAGAAGAGGTAAAATGAAAAAAATATCATAAATAAATAAATAATAATACCGAAAATAATAAGAATAACTAATACAAAAGAAATAACAATAAGAAATAAGATAATGATAGAATAATTTTATTTTATGTAACTTATAAGTCCAAGCAAAATGAAGTCCCATGATTACATAATTTCATACTTCAAAATGATTGTTTGATTTTTCAAAGAACATAAGGCAAAATAATTAGAAAAGTTATAGGAAAGGCAGCATAGGGAAAATTAGTTTCTTATTTAAACATAAATTTATTTATTTAAAAATAAATAAATTATATTATTAGATCATTTAAAATTAATTACAAGTATCTTCACAAAATAAATGATTTTTTCCCTGAAATATAAGGCATGAAACTAATATGTTATAATAAGTAAAATTTATGTTGAATTGTGTAACAAATATTTATATTGTCTACGAAAATAAGTTAAATTTACAACGGAGCTCTTCCGACATAAGGTTCAACGCCCCGCTCTAACTTCTCACATAAATATCTATCAACGGATAACCGACACGGATAACCGACTCGTTGAAAGACCGTGTCATATGCAACTTGGGCCATAACTGATGGGCTCATACATGTTCAATCCGCGATAAGACACAACTAACCTCTCGATCGAGTAAGACCAAGAGTTCTACATATCTCTCAGCTACCTTTGTTTGTATCTGAGATGCTTGTCGACAACAATCATCAACCGTCCACTTCTCATTAATGAGGATTTTATTGAGACTTGACCTCCGTAAAATACAAACGAGGAAATTGATATTATATAGCACCGAACACCTCTCATGCGATCTACACATTTGCAAATTACCAAACATATATATTTGATGTTATATATTTTCAATTATTATCCTAAACTAAAGCATATGAATATCACATTATTATTCTAAAAAAACATTATATGATCATTGATGGGAGTTTAAATAACATCATACACTCTTTTCTGAGATGGAACTACCATGAGAAGTACGACTTCGACATAACTCAATAATTTTTGTCCCAACCGTTTATATTTATAACCTATAAACTTTAAATATTGAATTCGGTTACGAGCTTATTTATTATTTCAAATTCTTTTACTTTATTTTGTACAACATATAGCCAATCAGTTATGTACAATTGTAAGAAGTTTCTTCAACAAATACTAGTATTATTTCTTGGTCAAATAATAATTGAATATAAATAGTAATGTACTACTCTTACTAGAGATTGACAATAAATGAAAAAATAACAAAGATAATCCAAAACTTAAATAGTGGTATGCTAATATAATAGAAGATTTACATAAACTTGTTGCTGTGACACAGCGGGTTTTGCCCACATCGAGAAACAAAAGAAAACAAAACTGAAAAATCTCATCTGGAGCGAACTCCAGCGACGGTGGCTGGCTCTCCAATTGACACTTCTTCAACCTCAGATTCACTCAACAACTCCTTCAATCCCCATTTTCTGTATTGATTAGACCCGATAGTCTGATCAATTTGTAACCGCCGATACCCTTCGTGTCGTCTTTTTTGTATCAATCATCATCTTTTGATAAAGACAAGATTTTTACGGAAAGGGGAAAATAGATTTGAGTAAATCTCTGTGGAGGTATGAGTTGAAAATCTTGAGGGATGGATCTGTTGATGATAAAGATCATGGTTTGACTGTTGAGGAAACTGGGTGAATGAGGATGGGATTAGAATCTTCTGGTGAAATTCCTCGTGTTTGCCGGAAGATTAATGCGTTACATGGGGGTGCTATTTGATCCGATGATTCCCTTGTTTTAGATTTTTGTTTGTGTTGTAATTTGTAATACTAATAGTTATTAAGCGGTGGTGCCCAAAGGAGCGTTGATGGATGAGGCTAGTACTAGTTCTAAGGAACAGGCGGTTGATTCCTCGGAGTTGGCAGCAAAGGAAACCGTATCACCATCATCGTCATCTGCAGCAGCAGCGCCATCATGGCGTCCCAGCCAGCGAGTCTTTGGTCCTTATTTGCCTGCTGTCCAGACAAATGCTAAGCCCCAAACTTTGCGGGTAGTTGTTAGAAGACCTGTAAGTGCTCTTTTCCAATACTATTCTAGGTTGTTTTTGGTCTGTTTACTTTATTTACTGTATTCACTTCTCATTTGGGACTTTCTTGATTGGGGGTGAGATCAAATTTTGTTCATTACTGCCTGCTGAATTTTGAGTTTTAGCAATTAATGAGTCACCGGAAGTCAAATTATGGATTGTGATTTTCTGTATCTGTAGAAAGTCATAAGTAATTAGAGTTGAACGTTTATCATAAAGTTCATCGTATGGTAGTCTGAAGCAGTCCTGTTTATTTTGTCTGTTTTCTTCAACCTTGGGGTCAATCAAAGAAGGGAATTCATTTGAGGTAGGTCAATCTAGATATTGAGAGTGCACCTGGGCGGGACTTCAATCATAGATTGTATTGCTAGTAATAAGAAGGAATATTGGTCAATTTGTCTTATGGGTCGAATATAAAAGCTGACAGCTGTACCTCTGAGAGTTAAGAGTCTACTACATGGCTGGTTATTCCACAACATTATCCTGGGTGGATGGATGATAACTGTTTGCCATATCAGCTCTAAGGAGGGGTGAGTACGGGTCAATGTGTTCTGCGGATGATCAACGATAAGGTTTTTGACTACTTCAATGAAATGTCTGCTGTATTCACTCTCTAGACTGGAATTTGTAGCTGTATAGCGACCAGTGCTTTGGAGAGCGCAAAGCGGAAAAAAGCACGAGGGCTCGCTTCACCGAAGCGAGATGCGTGAAGCGAAGCACAATAAAAAATATTAAATATGCATTGATAAATAACAAAGAACTCAAATAGAAACAATATATTAAACAAATCTTACAATTCTTAAATTAAAAAGTAAAAGTTATTGCCCATTGTAGTTCCATATGCCCAAGCGGGATCTCTTTTTTGACTTGATGCCATTGAAAATAAAAGTGTGCTACTGGCTGCTACACTCCCTCAGCAGCAGAGAAAAACAGAAAAAACAGAGAAAGAAGAGTAAAAAACAGAGAAAGAAGAGAAAAAAACAGATACAGAGGAGAAAAAAAAAGAGAAAGAAGAAGAAGCAACCAGCGTCTAGCAGCAACGGAGAAAAACAGAGAAAGAGTAGAGAGGAACTGGAGAAGAAGAAGAGAAAAAAATAGAAAAAGAGAAAGAAGAACAGGAGAAGAAGAAGAGAGAAGGAAAGGACAAGAGAAAGAATAGAATTACCAGTATGTCAAGAGGCTCGCAGCAGCAGTACGCAGTAGTATCGCAAGAAGAAGAGAGAAGTAGCAGCCAGAAGAGGTCGCGTGTATATTTTAATGAGAAAACCCTAGCCGCTGATCTTACCTTTTTAAAATAAATTTTAAAATTAAATTACCTTATTTAAGCGCGCTTTTGTCGCTTTTTCCCCTCGCTGCGCTTCTCGCTTCAGTGATCGAAGCGTGCACTTACTTCATATCGCTTCACTTCAAATTTAAAAAGCACACAGGCTGCGCATCGCCTCTCTGTGCTTTAAGTGCGCGCTTCCGCACTTTTCACAACACAGATAGCGACTGAAGTGATGCTATGACTCTCATTCCACAACTTGCTTCTAATTATGATTAGTGAGTCAAGAGGTGTCTCTACTCCCAGATAACATGCCCTTTAAGGGGTGTCATATTGTAACCCTCCTCGTCACAAAAAAGAAAGAAAAACTATGCAGCATTCGTGTAGAAAAAGTGTCCTGCTGTTAAAAAGAATATATCTGGAACTAACACGATAACTCCAATATTCAATTATGGAATCAATTGGAACATGCTTATCGAGGTAGCCCTTCTTTTGACAAAAGATGGCTGTGCAAATAGGTAAACTTGTGTTAGTTGTTACTAGTAGCTCTCTTGAGGAGCAATTTCGCGTGGGTTTTGTTCCTTAAGTTAGAGGGATAACCTCGCAATATTTGGTTTCCACCTCTCTCTTAGTGGCCTAGGCAACACTCTGTTGCTGTAGAACCGATGTGGGGACAGTTAAGGGAGCTAATTTCACAGGTAGTGTAAGGTGTATCTGTAGAAAAGATGCAAACTTCTCTCTTGAGGTCCACTTGCCATCCAATACCCTACGTGCATATGGTTTTGTGCCATGTGTTTGGTCTTTTCTTCAAAAAGGATAGGAGGAGTTCGAGCATGTGACGTGGACCTAATCCACATGCGATGTGCCCTTATCACTAGACCAAAGCCAAAGAGCAAAAGTATTTGAAGTATTGAAATGTCAATTTTAATAGGGAACATAAATATGCAGGAAGACAATGTTCTCATTTAGTGGTTCATGTTAAATGGATTGGAACTTGATTTATTGATTACTCTGAATCCAACTAATGATAACTGGAGGTGTGGAGTGGAAGATGCAAAATCTGGAAGGATGATGTCAATTCAAAGCATAAATGAGTTAGACATGGTCATTGATGCCAAAAGTGTGTTTTTTATGTGAACTGTAGTTGTAGCAAGGAATTAGTTTCAAAAAAAATAATTTAAAAAACAGTTTCAAAAAAAAAGTTGTAGCAAGGAATGAATAATGGTGGGTTATAAGTCAAGGTCTGATTCACCATCACATCTGCTAGGCTATTAGGAACCTTTGGCTAGTCTTTCCTTAGGCCTATACAAAAGTTTGAAGTTTGATCTACAAAAAGTCTAATTCCGAGTTGAAGCTCTATTTATTGTCCTATTCCCTTTCCTGACCAAAGTCACAGCTTATGAAATAGAATAAGCTTACTTGACGAGATGAGATCTAATTCTCTTTCAAACATTTTTGGATTGTGATGAGGCTTTCTTGTTGTATGATCCAAGAACTTGTTTAGAAATACGTAATAAATTGAAAGGAATATAGGAGTTTGTCACTAGATAATTTGACCAAATAGGATTGTCCAACGGGAATCTCGTCTTTTTTGTTCTTTTTTGTCGTCGATAAGTTCTCCCTTCGTGCTCATAAGAAATACTGATTTAGTTACAACTCTTTTTGGTGCTTAAGTTTCAATGAGAATTTCTCAGTGAGATATTCTCCCAGACACGTCTTTTGAGATTCTTCTCTCTCCTTCTCCCTTAGGAGGAAGATCCTCCCT
This sequence comes from Datura stramonium, assembly GCA_018107945.1. Classification (NCBI taxonomy): domain Eukaryota; kingdom Viridiplantae; phylum Streptophyta; class Magnoliopsida; order Solanales; family Solanaceae; genus Datura; species Datura stramonium. The sequence goes on from JACEIK010000745.1 coordinate 90,792, forward strand.
TTTCCGGTTCCCATCCACCGGATACCTCTTTCCTTCTCTTCTTTCTCAGGCAAGCACCTTCTGTGATAGCCAATCTCTCTTTCTTGTGTGTTCTAGAAATCATTCCCTTAGGAATGGGGGAGAATATAATCTATTTCAATGCTTGCTTCAAGTCATTCGATATTATTAGATGGTCTTCCAGTAATTTAGTATGGTATGAATAGGTAGAGAGAAATCGTAAGATGATGAGAAGATCGACCATGAGTAGCAAGTGCATGGAGTGAATTTGTTTCACCCTTAAAAGAGGCCTCCAGTAACAAGCAAAAAATGCTTAGGAGATGAAAACTCAAAGAACAAGACGCAGAGCACTTTTGCAACATGAAGCATAATATGCATGAGAGATATATGAGTATAGTAACATTAAATGACGGGGGAAGATCTGTCATAATCATCCTTGAAGTAGCTTTGAGTGCAGGCTAGAAGAAGATAACATTTAAGATTGAGAATTTCATTAATGCTCCAAGAAAATGGCGTTGGTTGTCCCCCCAAGACTAACAAAAGCCAACTTTGACTTGTAAATTTGAGGCACAATTTCAGAACTTTTTCAGTGTTGTGGGGTTTATCCCAAATTGCTACATTGGAAGGAGGGTGTGCGAAGAGATTGCTTATTTCAGGGGATTAATGAAAGGGCCTTGGGCTGTTTGTGGTGATTTTAATATCACTAGATTTATCTCAGAAAAGAGGAACTGTTTTAGAAGAACAAGAGGGATGGTGGAGTTCTCGATGTTATTGAAGACATGAACCTTATTGATCTACAATTACAAGATGGCATTACACTTGGTTTAGAGGGGATAATCTAACATAGCTTCTAGAATTGACAGGATCTTGATTTTTGAGTAATGGGATGACAATTTTAGCAACATAAAACAGACTCCTTTGGAAAGACTGGCTTCTGATCATACACCAATAGCTCTACATGGGGGCTCCTCAAACAAGAACAAGAAATATTTCAAGTTTGAAAATTGGTGGCTTGGAAAAACAGGCTTTTATGACAGAATTAGAGATTGGCGGAGCTCTTTCAATTTTACCGGGAAGCCTGAACTTCATCTTACTGCTGTGTTTTTGGTTTATTAAGATTTTCTCTAATGATACTACGTTATTCGTTGATATTTTAGATTCATTAAAGATAGGATGGTAAAACTTTTTTTTGGTGAGAAAAGGAACATATGTTATAAACAAAGGAATACACCAAAGTTGTATACCAATATTAATTACAACTAGATTTCAGAGTAGCACTATTAGCCATTTAAGATCTCATAAGTAATCTAAAAATGCTAGGAATATCCTCTTCTTCTTGAGGATATTCATGTTTACACCAAAAATAGAAAAGCACCAGAAAATTCATCTTCAATTTTTTTGGGGAGCAGACCTTGTCTTGAAAACACCTCTGGCTCCTTCCTTCCACATAGTCCACCATATGCAAGCTTGGGCAATCTTCCATCTCTTCCTGTGACCTGATTGATTTCAATCCCTATTTCAGCAAGCTAGAGCTTCCTTTATGTTTTCTTTATAGTAGAATTTTAGAGTTTTCATGTAAATATTGTTTAAGTACTACCTCAGTATTGTTTTGGTTATTTGATATAATACCCAGTTACCAATTTTAAGAAAAGAAATACTGATTTATGAAAGCCCAGTGAGGCCACATGGGGTTTTATTCTAGGCAAACAATCCCTTAATGCCACTTTTTACGATCTGTTAACTTCTCTTTAACAAAAAAGCTGTTATAACTATTTAAGAAGTAAAGGCAATTTTATGATTTAAACCGAAATACAAGATCTGGTTGGATAGTGAGATCCAATTTTGAAACACTTAATAAAGCCCTTTTTTTTTGATAAAGAAATTCCTGAGAACTAATGGCACACGATTCAAAATTCAATGAATAATGGGCCTACCCCTTACTGTTCTCTTAAAGACAATATTTTTATTGATCATGCAAACATATTTTCAGGAAAAAACAACAGTAAGATGATCACTTAGCATGAATAACATGCCAAAAGTATACTTTTTTTAGCACTACAGGGAACTAATGAAATCTAACAAGGATTCAACCTTATTTACGTTCCGCTATCTACACCACAAAGAAAGCAAGGGTATACAGTTGAGTTTGATCTTCATAATGGAATCAGCTCCTTAGGTTCAGCTTCTTCTTGAATACATTACTAGTTTCTTTCTCTTGATAATGTCTACCAAACATTTCCTTGATAAAAAAAAAAGATAATGTTTATCAGAAACAACCTCTTTACCTTCATAAGGTAGGGGCAAGGCTGCGTACACAAGACCCCAGTTGTGGGGATACACTGGGTTTGTTGTGTCTACCAAATGCATAACATACGGTATTTTGGGTTCTTTTTGTTGTTTTGCCCCTTTTCCGACTGCAATCTGGTCATCTCCTTTCTCAAACTAATCCTGTGCGAGGCATACCTCGTGAGACATCACTCAAGCAAAAGAAGCCACATCTTTCAGGTGCATTAGTTTTCCAGATTAATTTCCATGGATGTATTTGTCTAAAATGTATCAATGTCCCAGTTGTCATGAAATGTAGCATGTTTGGCTGAGAACATCTCTTTTGCTATGTTCTCCATACCATCTGGTTAGCTTCAGAGTTCTGTTTCAAGGAGTCTCCAATTAATTCAAGAAATTCTGTAATTCTATCCATCCCCCAATTGAATTTTCTATTCCTGATCATATCATTTCTGTGTTTACTACTTTTAGACTCAATAGATTCCCAAGGGGAGAGTGACCAATCCACGGGTCATTCCAGAAGGAGATCTTTCTGTCATTGTCAATTTGAGACTTCTCTTGTCTGGAGTAAAAGGACATAGCTATATGACATGCCTTTAACCCCCATCCTGTGAGAAGCAGTCTACACTATTTTTGCATCGATACCAACATCGTGTATTTGGTTATAATTTTTTTCTTCTAAAGGGCTTCTTATTCCATATTAAATCCCCACAACCATGTCATTAGCAAACTTTTGTTTTAGTTTCATAATTGTTGAATAACTATCAACATCCTCTAGATGCACATCGAAGAATGTTTCTGTATTTCATAAAGAAAATTGTTTAATCCCTGTTCTCCCTTTTATCCCCTAGCAATGCCGGTGTTTTTTTTATCAGGTAAACAATTTCATTAATCACAAGACCAAAGTCAGCCTATAAGAAAGTATATAAAAAGTAAAAAACCTGCAAAAAGACACAGTTCTTTACAAAAGACACCCAATCCTCTATATAATCCAGAACTATATGGATGCACCAACAATAATTAAAGGATCTGTGGCTACTCCTCAACTGTCCAAAACTCACTTCTACCCTTTCAAAAGCCCTCCTGTTCCTCTCTGCAGATCAATGCCATCGGAACAACATCCCATGACTTGCACCTTTTCCCGCTTCTCCCAGCTTTCCAACCAAACAATAGGTCCTTCACAGATCTCGACATCACCCAAAAACATACCAAACCAACTAAACATATCCCACCACAGTCTTGTGGCTAGATTGTAATATAGAAGGAAATGATCAACATCTTCGTCCGCCTCCTTGCATAAGTAACACCGCCTGATGCAAACAACCTTTCCTTTTTAAAGATCTCCTGTTGTCAGGATCACCCCTCTTGTAGCTAACCATGTGAAAACACACACTAACATCGACACCTTTGAATCCAAATTGCCTTTGCAGGGAAAGCCTCTTCTACCCGCACCAAAAGCTTCACATAAAAGGACTTGACAGAGAAAACACAATTGTCCCCCACACTCCACCTCATCATATCGGGTCTTTTTCAATTGGCTCACAATGCTAACCGAGAAGAGCTAGCATCTTTTGGAACTCGTCGACCCTCCAATCCTTGAGATGCTAACGTCCTCTGAAACGCGTTCACCCTCCAATCCTTGAAATTCCTCCTGAATCTCAAGTTTCAAACATATCTTCCCCTTGTTGTCCCACTTATAAGCTAGATTACTGCCTCTCTTTGACAAGAAACCGTATACATGCTTGGAAACTCATCTTTTAGCAACATGTTTCCACGCCATTTATCTCCCCCAAAACTAACTCTTCTCTTATCCCCTATCCTATAAAAGATGTTTTCAACAAAATCTAGAAAATCTACCCACCCTTTTATGATATTCCTCCATAATCCGCATCCAAACGCTGAAGTATCATTAGTTTTTCAACCTTTCCATCGCCCATATTTATCTACTGTCACCCCCTCCATAGGGATTGGACTTGTACCTCGAATCTCCACAACCATTTTCCCAACAAAGCTTTGTTGAATACCCTCAAATCTTTTATTCCTAGCCCTCCCCCACTCTTAGGAGGCATCACGGTTTTCTATCGAACGAAATGATACTTCCTTGCCCCGTCCACCGAATCCCAAAGAAAGTTTCTTTGAAGCCTTTCCAATTATCCGGTCACACTGGTGGGAGCATGAAACAAGGACATGAAATAATTGAGAATACTCGATAAGGTGTTGCTTTTGATAAACACTTCCTTCCCGCTTGTGGACAAATACTTCCTAGCAATGATGGTATTACTATTCACTAAAGATAAGCTTTCCTTTTCTCTACTACCCTGCAATAGAAGTCCCTTATGAATTTGTCCAATCTCTTTTTCACCCAAAAAACAGCGAAATGGAGATAACATAGGATAACGTGCTGGCAAGTGTCCACAACACTATTGATAAGAGTTGATCATTAATATTTTCTTTTCTAGATAGGTAAAAGGAAAAAGTTCTTGACTAAGATGTGCATCAAGAAGTTATCCTTTTAGATTTAGCCAGACCCTCATAACGAGACCCAAAAAAAAGAAGAAATTATAAAGAAATTGCCCCTTCTTAGATGATTATTATGCATAACTCAAAAACTCTATAAGGTCACTCTATTTTTTACATTAGCTCCTTGGCATCAATAATGATAAGTATGTGACATGTATTCAGAAAGTTTGCCGCTTTTGATCCCAAGTAAACTTAGAAAGACTACTAAAGTGTATTTAAGTTTGTCCTTCACAACTGATTAAAAATAAAGGGAGCACGAATTAGCTTATTCCAAGCTGAACCCAAAATCAAGCTTGTTGCCTTATTAACATTATTAAAATTTTGGAGTGAGTTTGGACTTCGAACATTTAAGTGGACTCTTTCCAATTTATAGAGCTTAGTGGAATGGTACTCCACATTTGATTCCTTACTTTAGAATTGTCAATTTCACAGGTGATCTACAATCATTCCTTGAATGTCATGGATAATATTACACTATTACTCCCTCTATTTCAATATGTTTGTCTTAGTTTCCTTTTTTCTAAAGAAAGGTAACAGTATTTCTATTAAACATAACTTAAACATCCCAATAAGATGCTAAGTTGAGATCTTTACACAAACAGCTAAAAGGTACAAAAAACTCTGTCCAAAAACTTATTTTCTTATACATTATCAACTATGTCAACTAAATCATCTACCGTATATTCTGTTTATACCAAAAAAAGAACAAACTAAGACAATGCATCCTAATTTTTTGGATAGAATTGCTAGTGCCTTCAAAATATCTGGAATTCCTTTCTTTCCACACACTACACCAGATGCAAGCAGGGATGATCTTCCACAAATCCTTCTCCCCACCTCTGTGCACTACACTCCACCAATTGCTCAGAAGCCCTAAAGTAGAGCTAGGTATTACCCATTTTACCCCCCAAAAACAAAAGAACATGTGCCACATATTCAAAAAGAATGCCTCTTTCCTTTTTGGGCAACACTTTATTTTCAGCTTTCCCAACCACAAGATTAAAGGACATTTTGGTACACTCTACATATCTTTAGTTTAAGACCACAAGATTCAAAAGTCTTCTTTATTTTCTTAAATTTCGTGTCAAATTAAAACTAGACAAACAAATTGAATCAGAGGGAGTATCACAGGAGAACCTTCTTTTTGTTGGTTAATTTGCAGAAGAAATACCTACCACCGAACATCAAGGAAAACTAGAGTCATCAACATCGGAGATGCTTTATAGAAATTGGGTTGTGGTTATTGAGGTTAACGTGCAGATTTTTGTTTGGGAGGAGGTCAAGTGATTTTCAATGCTACATTAACCTGCAGGCAAAGGGAAAGTGATGTTGAAGAGCTGTAAAATGGAGGACATCTTTGGGAACTACTTGCAATATAGTGGTTACAATAGTTTTAGCAGCTTGAAGCGTTGAAGAAAGATTACAAATGAATATCAACAAATATGATAGGGTCTTCGTTAGAGCACTGCTTTCTACACCTCTATTTACATGAAGCATCATCACTAGCAAGAATAAGGAATAAGTGAAATAAATTGATAGGCTGTTATAAGGCCTAGGAGAGACAAACAATAGTATGCAAGAGACTACCGTAAGTACTAAAGATCTTGCTGGAGTGTGATACTCATAATAGATGTATGCAAGTGAACTCAGAACCATTATTCAAGATAAAATGGATATGCTAAGAAATCATTATATTAGAAGTTTTTTGAGTAGGCTTGATTGGGGTTGCCAACCAACTTAGACAAATTGTAGTGGTGATTGAGGAGGAGGTCCCCGGTGTGGATCTTCAATGGAAGGCGATGAGTAGGACGATATTTCCACTGAAGATGGGGATATCAAGATTATTTTAAATTATGAGATAAGTAGGAAATGTGCACGGAGGAGAAGGTTTTCTCAACACATAGCTTGTCTTGCTTGTTTAAGCATTTGATGAATGATTTTGATTGGGCATTAAATAAGTCTACAGGAATTGGTACAATATATCCAAGATATTTTGGAAAGAGTTGGATGGGGTGAGACAAAAATGGCACATGGCTGATCTGCAGGATGTCTACTATTGTCAATTTTGCAAAAGAAAGATGGTGATAGTATTTATATGATGGAGGAGATACCTTATACTTCTCCATTTATGTTTAATCATTACAATTTTTTTACCTAATAGTAGTAAAGCTTACATGGAAAGACAACGGATTAATGTCTCAAATCAGCAAGGTAATGACATTTACTAATTAGGAGGAAAAACTCCCCAATTTTTATTTGAGTTACCAAGATCGTGTCTAATCATGCCCTCTGCTTTTAAGTAGTGGTGGAAAGAGAAGGACATTCCCCATAGGGTTAAAATCATGGTGGGTTTCTCAGTCCAGGGCGACCTGAGTTATAGATTGGTGACATTAGTCGCTAAAGAATAATTTGAAATAATGGAACAGTTTAGAGGAAAAGAAACCCAAGATGTTTTGAGGGTGCAAGTAATTCCATCCAAAGGATAAATTTGAATTGTATATTAATATTATTTTCTGGTGTAGAGAAAGCTAAAGCTTTATAAATGATTGTGAATCAATACTTGAAGTCATAAAGGTTCTTCTGTTTTAGCTGGCTCACTCTTAAAGGTTCTTGCTTAACTCAGGATAATCTTATAAGGAGGAAGTTCTATTTAGCCAACAGATGTTACATGTGCTTGTGCAACTCATAATCTATCAATCATATTGTACTATTGCCATAGACCTTTGGAACATGCTTTTTTCTCTTTTTGGACTGACTTGGGCCATGCCAAGCTGTTTGAGAGAGGCTTTTGTGTGTTGGAGCTCCTGGAAAGTTGGGAAGTGCATAAAAAAGATCTGGTCTTTGGTTCCTGATTGTATTTCGTGGCGCTAATGGACAGAGAGGAACAAAAGGTGTTCTGATGGCATCCTAACTCCCATCCCTTCTCTTAACGCTAGATGTTTGATTAGTCTTTTTAGTTGGGTCAGCCACTCATCTATAATTACTGTTAATTCTTTCCTTAGAATTTATCAGCTCCATAGATCTATGTTGATGGGTGTGAGAGCTTTTCTTTTGCCTTCTTAGGAGCTGATATCTTCTTTCTTTGTAATGCTTGCATCTTCTTGATGTTTTTTTGGTTAATGGTATCTCTTTTATTTCATGAAAATAAATATTTAAAGTCATAGAATTATTGTAAGCTTTTGTCTAGGGGAATATCTATTTTTTGCATCTATTTATCTGCACAATCTTTGGGTGTTGGTTATATATATAAAACATGTTAGTAGATTAAAAAAAGTGTTCAAGAGGAGTTTAAAGCCTTTCTAAGAAGAATTCTACCGTTTAAGAAGTAATTAACCAGTAACAAAAGTCAAGCATTAATTGTTTGATAGAGGAGATAACAAGACTAGGTTCTTTCACAGCGTGGCCAACACAAATGGGGGAAACAACTTCATATTACAAAATAAAATTTAATGGAAGAATGTTTGAGAAGGATGAAGTCAAGGAGGGAATGTGTATATTCTTTGGTCCCTCTATGAAGAGAATATTGAATGAAGGCGTTATCCTTGATAGAAATAATTTTAAGAGAAAGGAAGCCCTTGAGCGGCCTTTTGAAGAGGATATAGCGGGCAAGCGGTATTGTGAACAAGGCATTATGGGTGTTTTAACTCTTGCCTTCTTTTGTTGTTGTTGGAAGTTAAAAAGAGGATGTTATGGATTGTTGGAGCAATTCTACCACACTTGTGCTTTCAAGTGAAGCTTCAACTCTTTGTTCGTTGACTTGATTGTTACGAGGTGCTATGGGCATCAAGAATTCTTGATGTATTAGCCTAGAATAGTGTCTGCAAGAATATTTTTGAAGGTTTGGATAAGTTAGGGATATAGGTAGAAGTGAGATATTCTAGACACTAGTCTTATGGCAGATGAAGCCATTGATCCAATTTGACGGGTGGTGTCTAAATTGGATATTGACAACATGTATGATCATGTGATGGTAAGTTCCTACCTATCTCCTTCACAGCGTAGTGTTAGGGGATAGATGGAGAAAATTAATACATCATTACCTTTCCACAATTATATTTTCTATAATGGTGAACCTAGTGGTCAATGAAATGAGTTGAGAACCATGAGGTCTCAAGTTCAATTCTCAATGGAGGCAAAAATAGTGGGTGATTTATTTTCATTTGTCCAAGCCTTGGTGAATAGAGTTATCCGGTATCTGTGCTGGTTGGAGGTAGCAGGTGCCTCGTGAAATTGGTCGAGGTGCGCACAAGCTGGTCCGGACACCACGGTTGCTAAAAAGAAGTGAGACAACTCTAAGATTTTGGCTCCTGGTTTGATTTAAGGTGGGGACCAACAACCTCTGAATCAACATGCGGAAGTTTGAGGTGATCCGGTGGAGTATGCACAATGTAAATGTGTTGTTAAGCTAGGAAAATGTAACACTGTTGAACTCTAAATGAAGTATTTCGGTGTTGGGAGGAAATATAAAGACAACAAACTTTATTAGGCTATTATCTAGAAACTCGAAAGAAGAATGGAATGGTTGAAAAAACTATATCTCTTCCGAAAGGGAGAAGAATCACCCGATCAGAGCAACAATGTCAAGTGTTCACATTTATTTGATGTTCTTATTTTCGATCCATCATGCAAGACTAGAGAAGTTGATTAAACTATTAGTAAGACGACATAAATAGCGATAAAAAGTTCCACCTTATATGCAGGAATACGGTAACAACTCCTCGAGGGGAGAGAGCGATGGCTGCACATTTTGAGGTTGGAGATCTTTAGCAGGACATTGTTAGAGAAATGACTTTTGGAATTTGCGATAGAAGAGCAACCTATGAAGTTAGACCATCTTAGTGAAGAAGATGAGTAAAGTAGGCAAGATGTAGGGTTTAGTTTTTTTGTTAATGGGATGTGATTGTACACCTTAAACCTCCATGTCCGATCATCCCGATAGTGTCTACCAAGTCATCCGCTTCGCCCCAAGAAATCATGTTCACCTGGTGATTTGGCAGAGGATTATTCGTCACATTNGTGGGATTGGGGGACGAAGGTAGAAAAAAGAAAAATGTTGTGTTTTTGGGGAGAGTATGGAGGATGACTCTTCAGACTTCGCATGATAAATGACTTCACCTTGCCACTTTTCCTTTTCATATGTTTATGAGTGTTTCAGTTCCAGGGTCTTATTTTATAATTTTCCACTTCTCATCTGAATTGATGTTGGATATCATCCTATTATCATACTGGTTGTTTAAGTTAAATAGAGCTATTTATTAAGTTATTATTATAGTGTACTTCCATTACATTCCCATCACTTGTATCTTAACCTAATCTTTTACTTTATCAAAATGTTTGAGGGACCTTTGATCACAAGTACCTGTTGGTTCAACATTCTAGTGTTTAATACTTAGATTTTAAGTTATTTAATCCTAACTAAGTTTGCAGTAATTGGTGAAAAGAAAATGCAAGCCATTATATTTATCCCAAATTTTTTTACTTAGGTATGAAGAACTTCGAGATAAGTACTGCATTCCATTTTATGTGGCATTATTTCCTTATTAATCTATTCCATAAAGAATGACATCTTTCTCTTTTTTGGAACAATTTAACTTTAAGCGTCTCATTTTCTCCTTAATGCATGCTTTTATAGCTATATAAATCTAATAACATGTTTAAGACCGCAAGCTCCAAAAATCTATTTTTCTTTCTTAAAATCTCAATCGATCTATGCCACATAATAATTGGAACTTCGGATGGTAGTTTCTTTCTTTTTCAATAAGGACATTGTGTAAAATATTTCATTTATTGGATTTTGACATCTCCATTTCAGTTAAATGATATACTTGTTACATGGTCATTTGATTGCTGTATGTTCTCCAACTTTATAATTCCACCTTTGCTACTTTTACATCTGAATTTCAAATACATCTAGTTTATGAGCTTATGAAAATTATTCGGCACCTTTGCAATTTTGCTTCATCATTATTTACTTATAGTTTTTAATGAAGGCCCTGGAATCTAGGTAGGTCTAATCATTAATAAAACATTTTTTTTATCACACTATGATCTTAAAACTGCAGTTCGTGGCAAGGTTAACTAAAGATATTGTTGAGACGTACCGCATCTGCAATCCTCAATTCAGTTACTCGGAAGAATTGAATCCAAAGAGATTCCTGACGTCCCCATCGGTTGGCGTGTTGAACGATGGCTACGATAATGCAAACTCAGACCTCATTCTTTCTGTCAATCTTGAGTTGGTCAATTTGGATACAAAGAGAAGGTTGGTTATTTCTTCCCAATTGCACAATTTTCTATCATGTATTTTGGGGTCCTAATTGCCCTTTGCAAGGGTTGATCTGCAAAACCTTTAGAGAGGAGGGATTCTTTCAATATTTTCTCCTACAAAAGTCTCCAATTTGGGTAAAAATATTTTTCTGGTCGTTGTCTCATTATAGCAATTGAATACTTCTTTGCTGTACGCTTTTATATACTTTCTGGTCAACTGCACTTTATTTATGAGTCACTGCTTTGCCTTTGCAGGCTTAACCTGCCTGAAAAAGTAAAAGAAGAAAAGTATCTGAATATTTCTCCAAGATTAGTTTACATAAACGAGAAAGTAAAATATTTGATTATCTACTTAACGACATGAATGTGGCAATGTGCATGCTTTTCTCTTGTTTATGAGTAAATTGTGTTGCTGCATGATTAGTCTGGAGTCCTTTTCTAGTCAGTGGGCAGTCATGTTAATGATTTTTTCCATGAAACAATTTGATGATCACTGAAGTTTTATTCTTTCAAACCTAGGTAGTTCATTCTAGTCATAGTTTCCTTGTAAATCCTCTCACTTGTCACAAATTGGACTCATTCTTGTTCTGTATTCACTGTATGCAGGTACATAATCAAGGATATGCTTGGCCATGGAACTTTTGGTCAGGTTGCTAAGTGCTGGGTTGAAGAAACAAATTGCTTTCTTGCTGTTAAGGTCATCAAGAACCAACCAGCTTATTATCAACAAGCGCTTGTTGAAGTTTCTATCCTGACAACAGTAAAAATCACTCAGCTGGTTTTGTATTTTTAGTGCTGTCAGTAAAGTTGATGCGGATATCATTACCTCCCTTTCCTTTTTCTTTTTCCAGTTAAATAAGAAGTATGATCCTGATGATAAGCACCATATTGTCCGGATCTATGATTACTTTGTATATCGACGTCACTTGTGCATTGCTTTTGAACTGCTTGACACAAATTTGTAAGTTGCAGGAGAAGCAGCATTTTAAAATGTTTTATGTGATTATCTGCAATCAATTACAGACCCCAACATTCTGATTGATTTAAGTTTTTAATTTTTCCAGGTATGAGCTTATAAAGTTGAACCATTTTAGAGGATTGTCGTTGAGCATTGTCCAGTTGTTCTCGAAGCAGGTAATCGGTTGCTGGTCTGAACGTAGAACTTCTGATGTTGACCAAGTCTGTTTGTGTGATAAAGTTGATAATAAGTTTGCCTTCCGTTGTGTATAGATATTGCATGGATTAGCACTTATGAAAGATGCTGGTATAATTCACTGTGATCTGAAGCCTGAGAATATTCTTTTATGCACAAGGCAAGCTTCTCTTGATACCAAGGTCGGAGATATCATTGTGCTTCACTAACTTCTCATTTCTCTTAGTTTCTTGCATCTTGTCAGTGTGAAGCCAGCTGAAGTAAAAATTATTGACTTTGGATCAGCATGCATGGAGGATCGTACTGTTTACTCTTATATCCAGGTGATTGTTGTTTCTATCTATTCAAGTTTATTTGATTGCTGTTATATCTCTTAATTTACCAATATCTTCTTATGCAGAGTCGGTACTATCGGTCACCTGAAGTCCTCCTTGGATATCAGTATCCTTGAGTTATTAGTTAGATCCTACTTTCTCTCTTCATTGTTTTCTTATATAAGGGCCTGCAGGAGGCTGCACTAGAATTTGACTGCATGTGGCATTGGGTAGGGAGTTTTTTATAGAAAGTTCCATAGGCTTTCAGTTAATAGTGAAAGTGTCTAATTCAGCTTTTTTTGACAATATGATTTGAATACATTCCGTCCCTTTTTCTTAAATGTGCTAAGTTTCTCATATTTTGCCAGCAGAATCACAAACCATCAGGTGGGGTTTCTCTGATTAGATAAATTATAGGAGAAGCATGTCAGTTTTTTTTCAAAAGGTAAGTCCATGCCCTCCCTTAACCTTCTGCATCTATGAAGTTCATCGTTTTTGAAAATTTTGCTATGATGTTCAAAGCGAGCAGTTTTTGTCCCCAGTAAGAGCATCAAAAGATATATATCAAAGAGCTTTCTATTTTTGCAGTGTTTTACCATACTGGTATAATCACAAATGACGGGAGTTCACATTTTATTTCCATGTAGTATTGTACCTTGTCATTTGGATTTGTTGGTTTTTGTATACCTTAATCCTTTCTCAGATATACCACTGCTATTGACATGTGGTCATTTGGGTGCATAGTTGCTGAATTATTTCTAGGACTTCCGCTGTTCCCAGGAGCTTCAGAATTTGATCTTTTGAGGAGAATGATTAAAATACTTGGGTAAGCTTCTTTCCCATGCCATAGAAATCTCCTATTTCTTCTTACAAATTGTTTCCATTATATATTCACAATTTTTATATAATCAGTTTGTGCATGTCTTGTCCAGTTTCAAAAAAGGTTTGTGCATGTCTTGGCTTCACTGCTATCCAACTTCATGGTTTTTGCTTCTTCTTTCTTTATTTTCTTTTCCTCTCTCTCTCTCTCTCTCTATCTATCTATCTCTCTTTTTTTTTTTGTGTGTGTGTCTTTGTTTTATTGTTTTTACCGTTAGTTTTCTAACAAGGAATTTTTACTGTTATGGTATCAAAACTTGGATACTCTATGGCTGATTTTGGGTAGCTGACTCTGTGGGAAACTATAGCAGTTACCTTGTTTTGATGATTTTATGTGGTACCTGACTCTGTGGGAAACTATAGCAGTTACCTTGTTTTGATGATTTTATGTGGTAGCTGACTCTGTGGGAAACTATAGCAGTTACCTTGTTTTGATGATTTTATGTACCTAGTAAAAGGATGTTAACATTTCTCTCGAGAAGATTGAACCAATCATCCTGATAGTGGAGCATGTGATGGGTTATACTGAGGGAGCTGGTGAAGCTCGTGGTCATTATTAGTGGACTTGTGAGTAGAAAACATCACTGATTGAATCCTGATAGTGGAGCATGTGATGGGTTATACTGAGGGAGTTGGTCAAGCTCGTGGTCATTATTAGTGGACTTATGAGTAGAAAACGTTACTGATTGAGGAGTGGCTAGAGAACCTAATTAAGAAAAAACGGATGTTGACCCCGTTGCGATGCATTTTGCAGTTCTTAGTAACTGACAGAGCAAGCTAGTGCAGCTGTCATATTCAACAGGTCAGACCTAAATACTAAATTAACGTTGGGTAAATTTCAGATAGAGTTCTTAGGAATGGCTTATTTCAAGAGAATGCTCCTGTCTCTAATAGGTCATTTTGGAGATTACTTAGATTGGTAAAGATGCTCAGCACTAGAAACCCAAGAATATATACGTAGGATCTTTTACATGTTTACCTTGCACACAACTCCATTGCGGGATCTGAAACATGTTAGCGTACATGCTCATCAGAGAAGGTGTTACGAGGTCTCATTATCTTCTTGAAGCTTGTACACCAATCCCTTAATCCATAACTGGTTAATATTCTTGTCTTCACTCTTTTCTTGAACAGCAGTACAGTTGCTCGGCAAGCTGATCCCTTTATCTTCTTTGTAACAGTTATATCTTCCATGCTAGTTGATTCAATCATGGTGTGGTTATGAAGGACATTTTGGCTTGCTCTTCTGTTTATTATGTTGCAATATATTCAGGTTTTCATGTATCAACTACAGTAGCTTAGTTGAATACAATTTAAATTTTTGTGCAGGGGACAACCCCCTGATTACATACTAAAGGATGCCAAAAATACCAGCAAGTTCTTCAAGTTTGCGGGGAACATTAATCAAGAAGAGTCTGGGCCAGGTCCTATGGGCAGATCTAGTGTTTATCAAGCTTTGACAGAAGAAGAATATGAAGCTGTAAGTCAATGAAATTCAAAACTAATGAATTATGAAACAGGGTCACTCCCATGGGTGCTGGAAATCATACATTTCTTATACTTGAGGATTTGGTTACTTTTCTCGGTCTCTAGTCTTTTTTCATACCTGCAAATTTCTAAATGAGAAGTACATAGAAGGGAACTCTTTCTTCATCTCACGGAGCTCTTACATTTGCTTTTTTTGGATAGTGCTTTTAATTTTGGTACTGAATTCCGCACGTAAAGAACACTAGATGTTCAGGTCCCTATCTTGGTTGGAGAATGATTTTACATGAGAGACAGAGATTTCTCACTATTTCAGCCCAACACTTCCCCTTACCAAGACCTGTAACTGGACCCTAGTACCTTTATGGATACTGCCTGAGTTGCTGACACGAAATGCATGAAAAATGGATCTTGATGATGCTACTTTTGAAACTATTCATCAGACAATCAGGAGCATTTTGCAAAAAGAACTGCAACTTAACTACCTGCAGGAAAGAGTGAGTTGAACCATGTGAACTGGGGTCGATTTGATTTAAGCAGTTAGATGTGATGGTCGAACTTTAGTATCGTTTTTGGAGCTTATGCAGCATTATCGAGTGTTATGATCTTTAATCTGAGATGAAAAGAAACCACAGTTATCAAAAAAGAAAAAAGAAGATGGATATGCTTCCTTCTTTTTCTCTATATAGGTGGAGGAGAAAATAGGTTAAGCTGAGTGACCTATAAAAAGGTTAACAATCAAAGAAAAGATAAATGAAAAAGGATGATATGCAAAGAGAAATATGCAAGAAAGGTAGAATGTTTTGCTTTGCTTCCCTGTATTTGCATGTCTTCGTATTAAGACATCAGCTATTTTCTTTTTTGAATTTTAATATGGAGAAGTGCCTTTGAGATATTGGTTCCTCCATACATCTAGCGTTTTGGCCAGTTCTGTTAGACCTTTCTTTTGGTTGGTCTTCACCTGGACAATAACTCATGTAATGAAATAATTTCGAAGCACAGGAGCTCCCGAAAACTATGAAGACTTGAATGTGGAAAAGATACAAGTTGCTTTTCAGTTTGATAGTCGTGAAGATGGCTGTTGACTTTAAGCTCTTCCTCTAATTTCAATAGTGTTCTGTTGCATGTGTAACAGCTTCAAGTCATTTCATTTGTGAGCATTCTAGAATCTGGCAATGTTTATATCATTGAAGTAATTCAGCATCTGATATCCTACTTTTGCCACTGATATTTGTCTAACTTAATGGAACTTTTCATCAGAAAATAGTAGTTTTACAAGAAACCAGTTCCTGGGGAAGAGCTTTTACTTTTGTAATCTGCTTTGAACAATCTGTAATTGCTACTTTGTCCTTGAGGTGCATAGCAACATTTTAATCCAAACAACAATGACGATAACATATCCAGTGTAATCCCACTAGGTGGGGTTTGGGGAGGGTAGGATAGGGTGTACACAAACCTTACCTCTACTTCGGAGAGGTAGAGATGTTGTTTTTGAAAGATCCTTGGCTCAAGTAACTCATAACAAAACAATGTTAAAAATACCATACAGACAGAAAACAAACATAGCAAATAATAATGAAATCAGTACATAGCATTCAGAAAAAGGAATAGGTACCAGATAAAAACTAATGCGATAACCAAAGCAAAAACAATAGGCATTGACAGAAATCGAAGGGCAAGAACCTACACGATTAGTACTAATGCTACTAGCATGCACGAAGGCCACACTCAACTACCTGCTAACCTTCTAACCTAATTCTCGACCTCCAAAACCCCCTATCTAAGGTAATGTTCTCGGTAAGTCGAAGTCGAAGGTGTGCCATGTCTTGTCTAATCACCTTAACCCAGTACCTTTCCCTCTCCCTCCCCATCCTCTTACACCTCCTTACTGGGGCATCTGCATGTCTCCTCTTTGCATGGCCGATCTATCTCAATCTCGCTTCCCTCATCTTGTCTTCCACGCCACTCTCACCTTGTTCCGAATATCTTCATTCTTAATCCTGTCTCTCCTAGTATGTCCACACGTCCACCTCAGCATCCTCATTTTCACAACTCTCATTTTCTGAACATGAGAGTTCTTAACTGGCCAACATTCCGTCCCATACAACATAATCAGCCTAACCACCACTCGGTAGAACTTACCTTTAAGTTTTTGTGGAACCTTCTTATAGCACAAGACTCCGGAGGCAAGTCTCCATTTCATCCACCTCGTGCATCTCCTTGATGCCTACTAATGAAACTTTCTTTTACTTCATAAAAGAAAAAGACCCAAGACACTTAAAACTTCCTCTTTTTGGGATGACCGTTGTATCAAGTCTCACTTTCATGTCAACATCATACATAACATTACTGAGATTGCATTCCAAGTATTCACTTTTGGTCCTGCTTAATCTAAACCCTTTAGACTCTAAAGTTTGTCTCCGCACCTCCGGCCTGACGTTAACTCCTGAGTCTTGTCAATTAGAACTATGTCATCCGCAAAAACATACACCATGATACTTCCCCTTGGATATGACGTGTCAATACATCCATCACCAAGGCATTTGATCCAAACAAGATATATTATCTACTTATTTTGTACTGGAAGCTATCTTTAAGCTCAATTATAGTTTGAGATGTCCTGGAAGGGTCAACTAAACAACCTCGCTTGAAAATTCTGATTGTTTAATTAAGCTGTAGCACACTGCGTAGAGATTGATTCTTTTCTTCTATGAATGGCTATATCAGTTATCAGTGCTTTTAGAAGTCAAATTGCAAGATAGTCTTGAATTTCTTGCTCGTTGTCAGCCACTAATGACATATTACTGCATCTTTTTCAGAGAGAGTCAAAAAAGCCAGTAATCGGGAAGGAGTATTTCAATCACATGAACCTTGAAGCCATTGTCAGAAAATATCCTTACAGGAAGACTATGGGAGAGGAAGATATTATTAAAGGTTGAAAGTCATACTTTTCAAGACATAAATACAGTATATAAATACTTACTCATGGATGTTTACATATTTCTGAAGAGTTTCTGATGCTTGAAAAAATTCTATTGTTGCAGAGAATCAAATACGATTAGCACTAATAGATTTCTTGAGGGGGCTTGTTGAGTTTGATCCAGCTAAGCGATGGTCACCTGTGCAGGTTGCTTAGTATTTACTTATAGAAATCATTTTTCGTGGAAAACATTTTTCTTCATACTAAACACACCCTCATTATTCTTTAGTTGTTTTTTATAGCACAGTGTAACTATTGTCATAGGGAGCATCTTTTGACTATTTATAAGAAAAGGATTTTATGCTTAAATTTTTGCTCTTGTTTGAGACAATATCAGTCATTGAGAGGAAATGGATCCGAGCAAGAAATAAAGTTCTTGATTGGAATACGAATAAAATCAAAGACCATTAATGATTGAGTGAGGCTACTTATAAAGTAGGTGCAAGTTTGATTGGAATATGTGGATTGAGGGATGGGGATCAGGCAGGAAGTATAACTAGAAAATACAGGCCTCTGTGGGTTCAATGCGAGAGTTGTTATGGATTAAATTAGAAGGAAATTTTCATATGAAAAATAAATATTCGTGAACATAAAAATGAATGATTTAGTTCTTGATGCAACTAGTTGGGCAAACCAATTCTTAGTTGTTGGGTAAATACTGCTTACTCTATTGAATTGGAGAAAACTTTGATGCTTTCTCACATAAACTCTCAATAGTTCCACCGTTCCTCTGATCATATCATTATAAATTCCTGGAATAATGAGCACCACAGCTGCAAATAAAGTTTTCATTCTCAAAGCAGGTACTTGAATGCATTTTCTTGTAACACAGGCAGTTTTATGATGTCTAATTGGTACTCAGTCACGTTTTTACTGGAGGTTTTTCCTTGAGCTTGTTCTTGTGATTTCCTTGGTATAAAATCATTCAATCATCATGATTTTGGAGAAATCTTGTGGTGGGCACCTGTCTTAAGAATAATTAATGAGAACTTTCAGCAAGGCCTTTATTTGGTGAAAATGGGTCATTTTTAATCAGATAGGTTTAAGACAAATAATTATCTTAGGGAAAAAGGTGGACAAAAGATGAATTATAATGCTTTGTTAACTGTGTAGCAGGATGCAGGATATTCTTTTAGTGTCATCAGCCTCTAGGTTATTTCATCTAATGTCTGCAGAACCCCCCTCTGCCCCTTCTTTTCTCTTTAGACTCTCTTTAGACATCTTTATTCTTTTTTATTTTTCGTATTAATGATAGAAGTCTTAGGCTATATAATGAGCTTCTATCAAAGGGGTATGGAAGTAACTGAATTTCACAATTTGAGAAGTTGCTACAAAAGGAATAATGAAGTACCCAATTGTGGTTCAAATGTCGCCTGATAACACCATTAGTTGAGGAATAGGGAAGAAATTACTTTCCTTAAAGTTGATCGCTGATTTGATAGAGAACTTTAACAATCATCCTCAGCATCTTATATCAATTTTTCAGATTTCATAATTTAAGAGATTCAAATATTGTGCTGTAGGCATCAAAGCATCCTTTTGTGACTGGGGAGCCTTTCACATGTCCTTACAGACCTGCACCAGAGACACCTCGGCTGGTGAGTGGATCCTTTTTTAGGCTACAGGAACTTTCTTATCCATATGATCTTGCATGTTGTTATATCTATTTTATATGCTTGTCAGTCCAGTTTGTAGGTGTAACTGTGTATTGTAACAAGAAATCTAAATTTCTTTCTTTAGCTTACTTCATTGTTGTTCCCTGTGTCATCCTAGTTTGATATAGGACCTCGATTGCTCGAGCTGAGTTTTTGCTCTCTATGCTTGTGAATTGAAGTTTACAGTTTCATGTTGGTTTCTCTAAATACTGGTCTACGTCTTCACTTTGGTTCAGATACACTGATGCACTTTTCTTGATAATGGGCTTTCAGAAGATGAGGGTGTATGGAATCATATCTGATCTTCTGACTTATTTTCTTCTCACAGCCCGTTTCTCAGAATATTAAGGTGGATCATCACCCAGCTGGAGGCCATTGGTTTGCTGCTGGTCTATCTCCTAATGTGAGCTAGCTGCTGTATCTACACACAATTAAATATGCCTACTTATTATCTTCGGTAATGTTAGACAATGGATTTTGCATTGTCATGCAGATTTCAGGCAGGAATCGAGTTGCAGTGCCGAGCAGCCCTCATTATCAGGTTATGCAATATGCACATGTTGGTAGCTATGGTAGCCTAGGAAGTCATGGCGGCAGCTACCATGATGGTGCTGTGCTTGGTAGTAGTTATGGAAGTTATGGTGATAGCAGTAATCTCCATGCATTTTATTCGCCTGCGGGTCCATCAGGGATGCATCTCTATGCACAGAATGGTGTATCAATTCTTGGGAGCAGTCCAGACACCAGGAGATTTAAGCAGCTCCCTCATGGGAATGGGCTTGGTGTCAGCCCAGGAAATTTTATTCCTATGTCTCTTGGAACGAGCCCTTCACAATATACTCCTCCTAGCATGTATAGTCAGATCTCCGCTGCTTCTCCAGGAAATTATGGTCCTTCGTCACCATCGAGGGGTAGTTGTCATGGATCACCTTTAGGGAAGATGGCAGCAGGTAGCCAGTATAATAATAGAAGAAAAGGGTGGGGATATCCAGGTAGCTATCAGTCTCAAGAAATATCATCCTCCTCTCACTGGCAAGGGCAGGTTGCAGATGGCAACAACTCTAGCCAAGCCAATTCTCCAGTCTTTGGTGGATCTCTAATGCATCTACAGAGTAACCCGAACACCAGACAGCAAGGATCAAGCAGTGTGAATGTTGGTTTCTCTAATGCGCATAATATTACAAGTTCATCAATGCTAGGTGGGCATACACAGTTCCAGAAAACCCAGGGTGTTCTTGATAAACCTGAGGCTAGTAACTCATTGCCTGATCCTGGCGATTGGGATCCCAATTATAGGTAAATTAAGGGGATGCATTCTTTAGTAGAAACTGACCTCTCTTTAGAAAATGATAAATAAGAGTACACTGACAGAACGTGATGGCTGTATCTTTACTCTCTCTCTCTCTTTCTATTTTTTTGACATCTCAGGCTTTAGCCTGTCAAATTTATTCTCTTCACTATCGAGGTTTTCCCTTTTTATCCTTTTCAATAGGTGTAGTACGACAAGAAACAATTTTCTATACGGGTTTAAGTTGAAGCCTCTTTTATGATGTTCTCTTGGCTTGTGCTGTTTGTTTTCTTTCATGGATTGTACTCTTTCATGTGTGAAATTATTCCGTAAATCCCTAGTTCGTATGATGTGTAATAATGTGTTTGGCTTTGCCTTATCTTTGAACCAGTGAAGAACTGCTTCTGCAAGAAGATAGCTCAGAAATGAGCAACTTAACAAGTGAATTCTCCAAGGGGATGCATCTTGGTCAAGCTGCGGTCTCTCAAGAACCATTTTCTGGAGTGAGAAGACCAAGCCAGATCTCTAATCTGAATCCCAGTATGTCTCAGAGGTAAGTTCTAATTTTAATTTTTTCTGAAGGAATACCCTTACATGTCCTCACATCCCTTTTCTTTGTTGATATACATTTTTTCGTTGAGAGTCTTATTTTATGTGACAAAACATATCTGGTCCATCTCTCATCGTGTCTGCCTGGGTAATATTGATGTTCTGTCAAGGCAGTTAAGACTTGTGTTTGTTTTCCCTAAGATACTTGAGGCTCTGATTGCTAGGCACTCGCATCTAGTATCTATTATAGCTGAGAATAATTTTATTGATGAAATTTTTGCTTCAAGAATGACTTCATGCTTCAAATTTTAGGACTGTCATGGATTTTCTGCTTCCTTCCTCGTCCTAAAATGTCTCAGTTTGCTTCTGCGTGGTTTTCCTGGGTAGTACTGAATTTTTCCCTTTCTTTTTTCAAATGTAGGGTCATGTATAGAGTTTTTTTAATTTTAGATAGAGAAGGTTGTACTGAAAAGTATTAGTGCTTGAATTGTTTAATTGTCCTCATCTTTTTTCACCCTCTTGCTTGAGCAATTGAGTTCTTGTTTTCTTTCTTTTCACTATTTCTTGCATGATTTAGACCTATGGGGCAAACTCAAGCATTTTTACCCGGAGAGGTAGGAAGCCCTCCTTCAGGTCATGAGCTGCATGGTGGATATATGCACACCATGGCAAATCCATCATATTTGATGCCTCATTTTGCACAAAGTTCTCCAAGCCGATTGGGACAGCAGCCACCTCTTCACCGATTTAACCAGGGGAGAGGAACAGCTGTTCATTACAATGAAAGTCATGCCAAGGCGCAGTCATCTCATTCTACCTATAACGCGGATACTCCACTTTCTGCTGCAAGAAATGGTGCATCATGGGGTAAAGATACGCTAGTCTCTTGTTTCTCTGGGTTTGGTTCTTTTCTCCTTTTGTATTTAGTTTCATCCTATAGAGTCCGAGTGTCTCTCTTTTGCTCATGATTTCATTGTTCAAATCAAACTCTTTAATGTAAATTGGATAGGTTTTGACATGTTTCCAACCACTACCTTTGTGCTGTTGTAGGGCGTAGAGGTAGCAATCCTGTTCCAAACATTCCACCAACTTCCCGGACAAGAAAAGATTACAAAAGAATTGCTTAAACTTTTTGTACCCTTCATTGGGGGTTAGTGCAAAAGAGCAGAGACCAGACAAGCGGAACAAAATGGTAAAGCCTCTGCTTTATTGGCTTGCATTACAAATCCTCATCAATGTCATTTGTAGTGCTTGCTTAAATGTTAATGGTTATAACGCCACCATGATCTGGTCACGCCTGCTTGTCATCACCATGCTCGATCTCTGGGATCTTGAATTCTGCATTTTCCTCCGGTTCCAAAGGGCCAAAAGATATGGACGTCAACTCCCTGGATCTCTAATTTATTTCAAGAAAACTCTAACCGGTTGCCTGTTAGTATTGGGTTTTGCTCCAGGGGGTTATAATTATTTATTTGAACAAAGCTTGGGTTGTGTTGAGTAGGGTGGTGAAATCATTAGCTTAAGGTTTTATTTGTTAGCAATCTCTTTGTAAACTAAATCAGGAATCTTGATTCCTTGTAAGTTGGATATTTATTTCAATATCCTCTTTAACAGATCAATGTGACTTGCTCAAATGGAATGACGTGAAGAAGCGTGGAATTTTGTGTTCGTAATTTGTAAATTGAGCTTCACATTTACCATTTATATACACCCTAAGTAGTAATTCAATCTTCACTTAAATATGACGGTTGTAGTAGATATTTAGTGTTTTGTTACACTTTTCCCAAATGAAAGGTGCAATCCAACGGTCAATAAAGTAGGTTGAAAATTATGTAATATCAGATTTAAATCCCAGCAAAGGCAAAAAATTAGGTGATTTTTTAAATTTGTCCTAGTTTTGGTGCACATATGTGATACCCACTGTTAGTACTCTTTTTTTCACTTTTACATGGATGGATTTTGCAGCAATAGTTTTGGAAAAAGGAATTTCGTTGACGAGCCATTTGTTCATAAATATGTTTTCCTTTTTAATAAAAATAAAAAAATCAAAATTAATGTTTGGTTTTTTGGAAAAAAATTAACATGATTTTTTTTAAGTGAAGCCCCACACACAAAATTAGTAACTTTTACTAAAAATTAAATACATGTTCAAAATTCGTCCAGTTGCTAGGAGATGGAATTATACTCGATCACATGGGTGGAGAAGAATGATGAAGATTAGGGATAGAATGGAGGACTTAATACGGTGGAAGATCAATAGTGGAAGTTCCAATTTCTGATGGAACAACTGGACAGGTAAAGGAAGATTAGCAAACTTTGGAATGGCTTCTGCTTCTATCAGGGGTCAGATTGCAGACTTCATTAACAATGGAAGGTGGAATATCGTTAAGCTCAAAAGGGTGCTCCCTCTGAATATGGTTGTTCATATAAATGGAATTACAATTAAATCTTCCAATCTGCCAGATCATCCTATTTGGACTCTTAATGCAGATGGGAAATTTTCTTGTAATAGCATCATAATACTTCTTTCACCAACAAGATGATGTGGTCCAGAAGCATTCCTCTTAAAAGTATCTTTCTTCACTTGGAAACTCCTCAGGCACAAGATAGCAGTTGACCTCAATATGGAAAGATTTGGTATTAACTTGCCATCCATGTGTTCCTTCTGTCTTCGTCATCAACGGGAAGACCAAGAGCATCTGTTTCTAAGAAGCATGTAGGACAAGATGTCTGGACACACTTCAATAACATGTAAGGCTGAGGAACTTATATTGAAGACTAAGGATCATGATGAGATTTCTACCAACAGAATCATCTATCAAATATGTCAAGACCCGACTTTGATTGCTCAAAAACAGTTCCCTCAAGTCCCTCCTAATACCTGCTAGGAGATGCTCCTAAGGCTGATCTGAATATCATGAATCTGGGCAGGCCATCAAGTGGATAAATCCTAAAACTGATCTCTACAAGCTAAATACTGATGGATGCTCTAAGGGAAATTCAGGTCCAAGTGGGGATTATCAGAAATAAACAAGGTCATATGATTCATGCCTTTGCTATGCCCCTTAGTAATATGTCCAATAACTTGGCAGAGCTATGTATTCATAATGGGATTAAGAACTTAAGAGGTTGAAAGTGACTACAAACTTCTAACTCAATGAATCAATAAGAGTCATGAGCCATCTTGGAGCATGTGGGACACCATTAAAGAGATCCAAAGACTGATGGATAAGGTTGAGAATTGAAATATTCAACACTGCTTTAGAGAAGGTAATAAGATTGCAGATGCTATGGCAAACTGGGAACTGACTTGCAGAGAAAAGATATGGATCAATGACAGCAACAGGCTTCCAAAGTATGCTACTTAAATTCAGCTCATTTAGAAGGAAGACAAGCAGGAAATCTTTTTCTATTAATAGGAGCTTGTACAGATTGTATAATTTTGATGTACCTTGAGGTGTTTTGATATATGTATATATATAATATTTTAATTTTTAATTAAATTTCAAATATGTTGTTTTTCAAATATTACATTTTTGCCCCTACGGCTAGTAAAAGGTTAAAAAGTTGGACAGGTTTGGAATATACCTCGACTAACCGGAATAAATATGAAGCTCGCAAGAAGGGAAACGTGGCTGATGGGGACTTCGATTTGTGAAATACTGATCCTCAACCGACTTCTTTCTCTCTCTTTTTTTTTGGTAGTAACATGTTAATATCTAGAAGGCCACGCAACTACATTACCCTTTCTAACACTAAAGTCATACTCTCTCCCTATAATTTGATTGGATACGAGGTTTAAGAAATATGAAAAGATTTTTAAAATTTGTGATCTAAAATAAGTATGTTTGTATGGTTATAAATTATTTCATTAAAAATAAAATATAAAATTAAATTATTACTACTAAATAAAAAATTAAAAATATTTTTATATTTTTTTAATTTTTTTAATTTTTTTAATTTTTTTAATTTTTTTATCTTTTTTGATTTTTTTAATATTTTTATTTTATTTTATTTAAAATATATATTTGACAAAAAAAAATCAGTCAAGTGCACAAAGTTTAAAGGTTTGAGGAGAAGTCGAATAAAATTGGATCTATTATAATGCATGTAAGTCTCACTTTGCATTTTTACAAGAAAAAATATACATTTTTTTATTTTATTTTAATTCTTAGATATATTAAAAATAGTCGTTTTAAAATATTTGTTAGTTTCAAAATTCAAGAGATAATTGATTATATTTTTTCAATTTTATTCTTAGCACTTAAAGTCATTCTAAAATATAAAAAGAATTATCATTGTATATCTATAAAAAATTAATAGGGTTATATTAGTCAAATATTGTCGCAATAAATTTTTTTTTAATGAATCTTGTAATCTTATCACAACTGATTAAAATAGAAGCGGGTGGAATATAATTTTTTCATAACTTAGAACATATAATCTCTTGCTCTTTGTTAGCACGGCAACACTTATTATTGCAAGAGAGGTCTTCACTAAAAATAAGCTCTTAAATATCGCTTGATAATTTATGTATGTGATTTTGTTATTTTAATATAAATTACTCATTTTTTAATTTTAAATTTAAATTTTAATAAATTAAAAATATTAAAAATATTTTATTTTTTTTATTTTTTTTATGTTTTATATTATAATTTTAATAAAAATAATTATTAATATTTATTATTAATAAAAAATAATAAATATTCTATAAAAATTCTATAAAATTAATAAAAAAAATAGCCGTATATAAAGAGATTTGGGGGGAGAAATAGAATCTAGAACTGTTGATGGAAAGAGGACAAGAAAAGGAAAAAAGAGAAATCAATAGGAAGAGCTACGCCACACGAAGTGGGACCCGCATATCTATTCCAGCCAATGGCTATTTGATCTCTAATATCCAAAAACTAACAAATACACCCTTCTCTATTGATCTCCCCTCGCCTTATTTTCATTTCCGCCATCAATTTAATTATCAACAAAACAATAACACCCAAAAGAAAATTACACACACACACCAAAATAAAATAAAATAAAATAAAAAGGAAATAATAGTAAAGAATATCATTTCTGTTGCAACAAACTCTAACTTCTTCTTCTTCCACCGCCATTGCAACACCACCACTCTGTCACCGTTGTTGTCTCTTCTTTCTGAGAAAATTCAGGTACTTAAGCTGCACTGATTCACTTTTATCATCTTCATCTTACTCCTTCGATTTTCATAGAGGTTTTCCTCTGATTTTGTTATAGTATTTTATTAATTCTACAATCTGTACTCCTCGTAATGTTCGCCTTGTATAAAAATCTGTCAATTCCCTCGTAATGATCGCCGCGCCTGTAGATGCAAGCTGTAAGCATAATTACGGAATACGTGCAGATTGTAGTTGTATTTGGTTTTCTAGATTAAACTCTCTTCCAATGAAGGTCCGGTGAGTATGTTGGTGGGAGGCAGCAGATACAAATTAGTTGAGCTGTGTGCAAGCTGGCCAGACACCAAATGAGTTTGCAACTTAGCAACTAAGTTAATTTATCTAATTCTACACCTTGTGAAATATTAGAGTTGAAATTTCATTGTACAACTTTACTGAGGCTTCTAATTTCCCTTCCTAATAAAGTAGCTCGCTGAAACTAACATAAATTCATTTTCTTCAAAAGAAAACAAAGACCCAAAAAATTGAATGTTCAGAAAACGTGGACTTGTTGTTTGTTCAGATGTCTATTTTCTTTCCTTTATTTGCTGAACTAACTAGATCTCGCTATTGTTATTTTTTATTTTATATCCTTGTGGACTACCTGCAGAAAGTGATTAAGGAGGTCAATTGACATAGCAACTTGGTCATAAGCTGATATTGTTGTAATTCATCTAAGTTGTTAGAAGACGTGTGATGGTCTTGGATCTTTAGAAGGGATAGCCCTCATGATGGCCACAACAGCAGTTATAGGACTGAGTGCAGGAAAAAGACTCCTAAGCTCTTCCTTCCATTATGCTGATCTTAATGAAAAGCTATCTTGTAGCAGTGATCATAGTTTGCCCTGCCATCAGGTTCCTTCTGTTAAGAATGTGATCACTGCAAAGAAGTCATCTGATTATAGCCCCAGTTGCGTATCCAGTCGAAAACTACAATCAGTCAAGGCTCTTAAAGAGCACGTGGACATTGCATCTGACCCTTCTGATGTGCAGTCTTGGTTTGAAAGGTTTGAAAAATTGCAAAATGAAAGCGATGATGAGGATGATTCGGTGGAGATTCTCCTCTTGCTGCAGAAGTCTATGCTTGAAAAGCAGTGGAATCTTTCTGCTGAAGAGATATTGACAGCTTCTCCACAACGTGAAAAGAACTGCAAGAAGATGCATATTACTTGCTCAGGGACATCTGCTAGGCGGAGGAGAATGGATTCTCGACTAAGAGTTCTTGGTCGAAAAAGTTCAGCTACACCTAACAGTGCAACCAAGCCCCTGAGATCAATTATTGGTCCAGAGCTACCTCAAAATCGTTTAAAGGGTTATGTTAAGGGTGTAGTAAGTGAAGAGCTGCTCACACACTCTGAAGTGCTTCAACTATCCAAAAAGATTAAAGTTGGTCTTCATGTGGAAGAGCAAAAATCAAGGTAACTAACTTCACAAGCCTAATCCAACTTCGCCTCTCCTCCTCTCAAGTGTAAACCAGAGATTTAGTAGCTGATCACATCACCACTTTAACACTAACAGAATTTAGTGCATAAGAACATAAATGAACTAAAAGCACACTGTCTGCACCCATCCCGCTATACAACTTTTTGTCCAAGCAAAAACATACACATGAAACTATTCTTTGTAATCAAGTACCGAAACAGTCAGATTCAGATTGTCCGACTGCTTGTGTGCTTCTATAAACTTATGTATTTCGAAAACGGGATGATTTTCACAACATTTGATGTTAGACTGTAAACACCAATTAATACAGCGTGTGAGGAGGAAGGTAGGACATAGGAATCAGAAGGATACTGAGCTATGATTGTAAAATTTGTTTTCTTTGTGATGCTATATCTTCAAGCTGTTAAAGATGTCTTACTCTGTTTCTACCAAACCGTGAAACTTTAGGCTGAAGAAAAGATTGGGATGCGAGCCTTCTGATGATCAACTTGCTATTTCAATGAAAATGTCCCGTACTGATTTACAATCTACATTGATCAAGTGTTCCTTGGCAAGAGAAAGGCTTGCAATGAGCAATGTTCGTCTTGTCATGTCAATTGCTCAAAGATATGATAATATGGGTGCTGAAATGGCTGATCTGGTTCAGGTGACTCAAATGTTGTGCATTCAGAAGTTAGATATGCAAATTTCTTGCACTTGTACATTGATGAATATAGTTCAAAATCAAAATCTGCACCTCTGAAGGAAAATTCTTTCATTTTCATACAGGGAGGCCTTATTGGGCTGCTTCGTGGGATAGAGAAATTTGATCCCTCTAAAGGATACAAAATCTCAACTTACGTTTATTGGTGGATTCGCCAGGTATGATCATTGTTTATCTAGAATCTCAACTGACAAAGTGAGACCAATATTTTCAACCAACAATCATTTCTCGTGCTTCCTTTTTGTAGTTTCTCCTTAACAATCAGCTTTCTTTTGTTTTGGCAAGAATTATCATGCCATCTTCCAGTCATAGAGGTCATTTATCTGGTCACAAATTTCTAATAGTGTCAGGATATCTCCTAACTTTTTTGCCCCATGCTCAGGGTGTCTCCAGAGCCCTGGTTGAGAATTCAAGAACTTTAAGACTGCCAACACATCTGCATGAAAGACTCAGTTTAATCCGCAACGCAAAGATGAGGCTTGAAGAGAAGGGAATAACTCCATCAGTAAATGTAAGTTCTGTCAAATTTTGTTATATTAGAGAAATTTAAACACTTGGCACGTCACTTATGAAGTTGATGTTGTGATATTACATGGTTTTCTTCTTACTGGCTCGTGTTCCAATTGATCACCAGAATATAGCTGCATGCCTTAATATGTCCCAGAAGAAAGTCAGGAA
Organism: Datura stramonium; assembly: GCA_018107945.1. Lineage (NCBI taxonomy): Eukaryota > Viridiplantae > Streptophyta > Magnoliopsida > Solanales > Solanaceae > Datura > Datura stramonium. The sequence continues at coordinate 120,174 of JACEIK010000745.1, forward strand.
TGCAACTGAGGTATAATTTTGTGGCTTAACTTCTCCTGCTCAGTTTTCAGAAAATGTTTCTTCAACATTTCTTTTTACAGGCAAGCAGCAAGGTGTATTCACTTGACAGGGAAGCATTTCCCTCTTTAAATGGTCTGCCGGGAGAAACTCTCCATAGTGTAAGTCCAGACTCCAAATATTCACACACTGTATTTAACATTGGGTGGGTTGAAACTTTTCTGGATTTTACCAAATAATTCAAGCACCGCCTTGCATCTCAAAAAGTGCACATTGATGATCTGTTTGATATTTCAGTTGATATTTACGGTATTGGCTAGTAGAAATTTAGATTCAGTTCTCAAAAATTTGTGACAGAGAATGGAATCAAAAGTTACTCATATCTGGGGGAGATGTACAATCTTAATTAAGTCTGGCCATTATGTTTAGTCACATAAAGGTGAACTGTAACTGTATGATTCCATCCTGCTACTGGGGATTTGAACCCAAGAGCCTAAGGTCCTTGAGGCCTCATGCATTCTTTTTATCATTACTGACCAATGACCATTGTTTCATGATCTCATTTCTTACTTTATTTATTTTTTCTTTTTTTTCTTTTCTGCAGTACATCGCTGATAACCACCTGGAGAACAATCCATGGCACGGTGTTGATGTATGGGCACTCAAGGTAATTTAGTGAAGCATAGCTGCCACAAGTAAAATGGTTAACATAAAAGTGGTACTTAGTAATGTCTAACCAGGGCATAAAAACCATAGGGTTCTCCATGAGCAAACTACTGGAATATTTTTATTTTCTGATTTATACCCCCTGCACCAAACCAATGGAAAAAAATAGATATTGATTGCACCCTAATAGATGTATCTCCAGAGATGTTCCTATTTCCTAATGGAATTCAATTCTAATATTCTTTGCCTAGCATAATTTCCCTTAGATATATCCTCAACTGCATAGCAGTTCTGATAATGGTACATCAGCTCATAATGATGTGTAAATTCCAAACCATATTCTCATGGAACATAGGCCCTTGGGACACTTTCTTCCTACCTTTATTTAATTGCAGTTAATTATGGCCTTCCCACGCCGTTCCTGTTATCTAGGCTTGGGTTCCACATATATTGCTTTAATATAAACTTGGTGTTGGCTCAGGAGTCTCTTCTAGATTTCTAGATGCCTCAAGTGTCATGCCTTTGGTTTGATCATCTTCCTTCGCCATTTCCTATGGAAGGAAGAGCTAATCTGTCAGTTAGAAGGCCAGTGTGTAATGAGAAACTCCACTAGTAACTAAAATGTTTAAACGTTCATCAAGTTTGCTTCAGAGAAAAAAGTGCCATTATATGCTTCTACCCACTCATTTAACGGTATGATAATTCAAAAGTTTATAATACTGGTGAAGAAATACTCTCTGATGTTTATAAGTTTTACAGGATGAAGTAAACAGCCTCATTTCATCAACTCTTAGGGAACGAGAGAGAGAGATTATCCGACTGTACTATGGTCTGGATAGTGAATCTCTCACATGGGAGGATATTAGTAAAAGGTAAGAGTCAAATATCTGTGGTTGTTACCTTGCAATCAGATATTACTTGTCCTATCCAAAATGCACGGTTGATCTTGATAAATGTATTTATTTAATTACATTTTATCTCACATGTTTACCTAGGGTTCTTTTTGGATATTTTAGAAGTCTAGAACTGTGATCTCTTAGAAGCCAAAATGAAATAGTATTACACATGAAGCACATCAGGTATTCAGGTTGCCACAATCGCCATGTGATAATGAGAAACAATTAAGTACCTATTGGAACGTAAAGAAACTGCATAGATTGATCAAGCTTCAGAAAGGGCACTTATTAAAACAGGGGAAGGTGGCACAAGCATCTACCCACACTTACACACTCGTACTGAAATTCGTCATGCTAAAGTTCCTTACTATATGGAAATTCATGTTTTCTTTTTTGGCACAAATAGTGCATACACGTCAAAGAGTGGTTCTAAATGCTACTTTTGTTTGTTTAACAGGATAGGTTTGTCCAGAGAGAGGGTCAGGCAGGTGGGGTTAGTTGCACTTGAGAAACTAAAACATGCTGCAAGGCAAAGGCGACTAGACGCAATGTTGATCAAACAGTAATTTGGAACATTTGCTGCGACTATAATAAAAATTGACTGTACATATAATGCGAGAATCTTGCATCTCCAACTTATTTTTCTGATGAGGAGAACGTACAGATAAAGAACCCGACACACTCTTGACCACCCGTCAACACCCCTCTCCCCAAAACCAAGCCCCCAAAATTTGTATGTGGAAGAGACAGAAAGATGTAGGGACATTTTTGTGTACCATATATTTTAGGATGCCTGACGTGCAAAGAGAAAAAGAGAAGATTGTCTGCTGAGGTACGAGATAATTACTAGCAAATGTTGTAGTCTGTAGATATATTCTTCTACATTTGTCTGTGTTTCCACTTGACGTGATGCTGATTGTTTATTTCTGGTAAGAGAACATATATACTTCCTTTTCATACGTACTACAGTGCTACCTTCTAAATTGCAAGCACTCTTAATATTAAAGCAACAGGCATTTATTTAGTGGTGCGCATTCGATTCTTCGATTTGGTTCTTTTGAATTTCGATTTGGTTTAGTTTGATTTTTCTAATTCGGTTCTTCGGTATTTATTTAAATGGGACAAGTAAAATATAATACAAATTTTAATAGCAATTGTTTTCAAAATCGAAAATTTCAGCAGCGATCCTCTGAGCAGCAGCTACTGTCCAATGCCTAGTGCCAAGAAAGCAACAAGCAGCAGTCCAGCAACCACTGCCCAAGGCTCACGACCTCGCGCATAAAATGCTCAAGTGTTCAAGGAAAGCTCAAGTTCTCATTTGTTGAAAATTTACAAATGAATTGAACATTGAAGTATGAAATTTAAACAAATATTGTTAAATTTTGATATTTTGGTTAGCACCAAAGTATTGGGACCCTAATATCCAGAACCAAAATATTTAAGTATTAGTAAAAGAATTGTATCGAATACCAAAAAACCGAAACCTTAATTCGGTTCGGTCCGGTTTTTTTGATATTTAGAAGGTATCCTGTACATCAAAATTTAGATAGTAAAAAGAATCACTTAATATTTCTCGTCTCTCCTGAAACTTGAACCAAGTTTCACATGGCCAAGTGCTTTATTAATTGTCTCAGATTTGGACACCTCCTAATAAAATTTGACTTGTCAGTGCACTCACCCTGGGCAACAAGGCAACAATTACTACGTTGTAAATATTGTGCTTGAATCTGCTGCGTTCTACTACTCAATGTATTCTAAGACAAATAAAAGATTCACTAGCACTAGGAAAAAAACACATGCTTACAAGTACATCAAAAAAACATACTATAGTAATAACAAATTCTTAAATAACATAAACCTACAACTGATAACACGAAACTGCATCTCGCAGGAATTGTATAAACCGATCCCAACTCTTACAGAGCACAGAGTTTATTTAAACTGAAGACTAGATTAAGGACAAGGCAAATTGTAGCTGAAACCAAAAACCAATTAAATTATTAAAATAACGAACGCTAATACAAGACACACAATGCTAAACTTTGAATAACACTAACCAAAACTATAAGGTATTCACGCGTGTAAACTCTATATGTATTATAATGTGAATTTCCTCCCAAATTTTCGAATGAGATCCTCCTGGAACGATAACTATAGACGTATGAAGTTGAAGAAGGACGAGGGGAAGGTAAGTTTGAACTACTACTGCAGCTGATCAACTTTCTTTTGGTTTGGTTTTAGGCTTGTCACCATCAGGTATGCATGATGACCAATAAAGCGGCAACAGTGTACACACTGCCTGTATTAACAGGGCATGTTGTAGGCCCGAGAAGTCATTCCCTGTCACCTGCACAAATGATGACAGAGCGACACCAAGATAACCACTTACAATAATAGCCAGAGCTAAAGCAGACATGAGAAATGCCATGACAGATCCTTCACATCCCGGTGGGCAGAGCTGTGCCATAACAACAGAGAAGGGTAAGATCTTAAAGAAGTAGAGAACCTCCAGTAATCCGGAGAAGAGCACCACATACAATGAGTCAGGAATACCCAACATCCTGTATACCCCTTTCACGAATAAGAAATCTGAAAACATGAAAACAGCCATAGTAGCCTGAATTGCTGACATTAGCTTCAAAGGAGACATTGATTTGAGGTTCTTATTGTAGATTATACCCCACAACAGCATTGCAGCCTGCCCAAATACTTTAGATATACCCAACACTGACGATTTAACACCTAAATGTTGAGTCTGGTAATAGAACATCGTCCCTGTTAGTGCTGGAATCATTGCATAAGAAGCTGCAAACCAGGTAATCGAATAATAGATCTCTGGTTTTTGCAATGCAACTAGAAGCTCTGAAAGTTGTTTTTTGATTCCTCGATTTTGTGGACTCTTGGGAAGGCCCAAGGAGCTCTCATTAATAAAAATTGTAACCAGAAATTGAATACTTAAGAGAATGCCAAACATAAGGAACATCACTTGAGGGGGAAAACGATCAATAGCAATACCGCCTGCAAGGTTACCAAGAATTCCACCAACCGAAGCGGCAATCCAAACAAATGACTGGAGCTGGCCTGATGAAGAATGTTGACTATTTTTGGATGATGAACTAGGTGGTTTTCCTAACTCAGCAACCATGGCATCATTGGCAACCTCAACTACTGAGGCACCCAAGTTCCCAAGCAGGAGATACAGAGTGATAGTAAAAAATGAAATATTCGAAGGGGAGAGGAATATGGCAATCCATGACACCGCCTGCAAAAATGCTGCACCAAAGTATAATCAAGTGAGCCCAAATGCATATTAATTGGTATGCCTACATGAACTACCATCAATGCAAAATGACTTATTTCGTGAAATCTTATCTTCCAGTCAACCTCCATCACACTATGCAGAGAATGAATAAAGAAACTTCCCTATTCTTTTCCTTCTTCTCTTACTATAAGAGTAGTGCATAGAATTCTTGATAACTAACTTATTGATCAAACATAGTATTAGTTCCCAACTTTTGAAGCAGAACAAGGAATTTTGCAATTTCATATACAGTAAAAAGGGCGGTCCGGTGCATGAAATATCCTGTGGTTACTTAGGGTCCAAGAAAGGGCCGTAACTTAGGTAGGCAGCCTACCCTAACATGATGGTCAGTGATTGATTACACGGCTCGATCCGTGAGCTAAAACATCTAATTTCTGGTGGATCATAGAAAAGTCTGGAAAGTATATACAACTACAGAGCAGATAACTTGGCAGAAATTCATATTTCTTAAAGACGCCAAAAACTAAGAATCCAGGTAGAACATTTAAGTGTGGCTATTACAAAAAAGGATCATCTTTTTTTTCTCTTCTAATTTGCGTTTAGTGCTTGTCCTTTGCCACATCCTATTTGTTCTGCTCTGGAAAGAAGAAGGAGGCAATTGATAAAAGTTCATTTCCATGGTCAATTTGATATTATGAACAATTGGAAACATCGGATTACACAAATACATTCAAAACATATCACAAGCAAGATGTCACTAACAATAATGTGATGAAAGAGACAGGGCTAAGTAAAACAAGTAATAGTAGAGTGTATGCACCTCCAATGGCAATGTAAGGAACCCGATGCTGTCCAAAAATGTAAAAAGAATCAGAGATAATTCCATAGAAGGGCTTGGCCACCATAGGCAGATTGGCAGAACTCTGTAGGATCTGTAAGGTAGAGGGGTCCACCTTGAGGCCATCTTTGAGGAAGAAATTGACTGCCATCCAAGGGAAACACCTGAATCCCTGCACCAAGAACCCTAACCCTAAGAGCAATTTCCTCATCCCTTCACCCTCATTAATGCCACCAGTACTACCACTATCACGTCCCCCTTCCCCTCCTCCATCTCTTTTTCTTCTCCCTCTTTCTCTGATACTCTCAGATGAAACCATAACTAACTTATTCCTCCTGTAACAGATTTACTTGATTTGATGCCTATATAAATAGTGTGTGAATCTTTAATTATCAGTACAGTCAAGTATCAAGAACCCAAAAAGCTGCCAACTTTGATAAGATTCAAAGGTTAAAGCTTTGACAGCAATCTTTGCAGAAATTAATGAGGGTGATTTCAAAATTCGTGTGTGCGATCCAAGACAGTGGCAGGGAAAAGCAAAAAGAGAATTTCTTGGGGGTGTGAATTTGGGTGGCAACTGGCAAGATTTCCCAAAGTTTCTGGATATAAATAACGTGGCGAGTTTTCACATCGAAGTATATCGAGGAAGATACTTTTTATTGTCCTTCCTAACATTTTACTGAATTCCGCACGTAAAGAACACTAGATGTTCAGGTCCCTATCTTGGTTGGAGAATGATTTTACATGAGAGACAGAGATTTCTCACTATTTCAGCCCCTTCCTATTTTACTATATTCGTTTCTCCTTCTACGTGTATTTACCACTAAATGTAAAGTTTTAACGCATCAATTTATAATGGCATAGTTTGTTAGAATATAAAATTTAATAAATATAAATATTTTGAATGTTTTAAAATTATTCTTAATAAATAATAAATTTTTTGCTAATATAAAATAAAATATTAATAATATTATTAATTTTTTTAATTTTTTTAATTTTTTTAATTTTTTTAATTTTTTTAGAAAAAAAAATTAACGCGTAAATTATTTTTTTTTGGTTGGTTTTTTGTTTTTTTTAAAAAATATAAAAAATTATTCTTAATTTTAAAGGGCGGGTTCAAAATAATATTAGATCTATTATATCTATATCCATTTTAATCTTTTAAATTTTTCAAAAGTTAATACTTTTAGTTTCTATAATATTTAATTATGTTCATTAGATTCAATGAAAACATTAGCAAAAAATTACCATAAATATCAAAAAAGTTTCATTAAATTCTAAAATATTCGACATAAAAAAAAATCACACTAATAACTAGAAAGATATTTAAAAATAACAAAAATTACACTAAATAGTTGAAACTATAAAAATTATACCTTTAAATATAAATTTTCGCTAATTTCTTTTGTACATAATTTTCATCAAATTTAACCAACAACATTCAATAAATATTTAATAAAAATTAAAAACACTAATATTTAACAAACTTAAAAAATCAGAACTAGTCAAAATATATTTTGAGAATTATTTTAAACCTAAACTTGAAGCATAAGAAACCGTTGTTTGTTATTTTGTCGTTGCAATACATAAAGTGAGGAAAAGGTGGTAACAACATCCCAATTATTCATTTGCGGACACAAAATTAGGTAAAAAGATGCTAGCGCTTTAAGCATTTTTACACATCGGACCCAACTTACACAAGCACCATCATATTTTATTTTATATTTATCAAGTGAATCTTTTTAAATATTTAAATAATTAAAAATATAATAGAAATTAATTATTTAATTTGAAAAATTAGAAGAACTACACAAAATGGTGGATTATCGGATATTGAGGTCCCAAACTTAAAAGTAAAATTTTTAATTTGGCTATCATCACCAAAAAAAAATATATATATATATATATAAATAATGTAATAGTTTAAGTTTTAAGCATTGACAGTGTTAAAAATATTTACACCTCATAAACAATTTAAACGATAATTGTAGTCCATTCTATTGATAATTATAAATGGCCTTATATAATATGTTGAATTGTGCAAGAGGAGGATGCTCATGTGATAAAGCACACTTCATATCCCATTCTAAGGGTCTGTTTAGTTATATGAGATGAAATCATAATATGAAATTATAAAAAATGAAGTTAAATTTTTATTTGGACATGCAAATTGAAATTTTTATGTGGTTTTGTTATGAACATAAAAATCTCATAAGTTGTGAAAACTATCAAAAAAAAAATCAATTCTTATACAATCTTATCAAATAAATAAACGTTCATAACAAAATATAATACACTATCATTCTATCACAAAGCCATTCTAAAAATAAATTCAACATTTATTGATCAAATTTTAGTTCAATAAAAAGTGAATTTGAACATGAGTTATAGTGATATAACTGGTTGGTAAAGGTTGGTAAGAGCAATAATACCAATAATAAATTTTGTCTACATCTTAAATAAATGGNATAAATGGTTGATAAATATAGTTGGTATATATAAAATGGTGATTTTTTTTTTACAAAGTATAAACTTGTGGTTCAAATTTTGTATTTGAAAAAATTTATCTCATGATTTGATATTCCAAATCAAGATTTTTTGAGAATTTGAAATCGTGAGATGATATCGCATGTCCAAACACTGATTTCATCACATGATTTCAAACTACGAAAAGAAATCTTATGTCCAAAACGCCTACTAAAATTGTGATTTCGAGTCATCAAGAAAAAAAAAGGTAGGAACTCCCATGGATGAATAAAAATAAAATAAAATATTGAATTAAACTAAAAGAAAAAGTTCTGGTGAAGATTGTAAAAGAAATTCATTATATTATCGGTATATGCAACTTAATTCGTATATAGAAAAGATAAATTTAAAATTAAAAGTGAAGCAAGTATACTTATTAATGAGTGAAAAGAATTATCATAATTTATGAACTGATTGATATAAACAAACCTCAGGCAAATAACCCAAAAAAAATAAATCTAATTAACATTTTTCATTTATACTAATAGTAATCAAAATTTGTTCGTAATAGCATGGCTTCTAAATAAGTTTAATATTGTCCATTTAAAAACAATTTGTTATTACTCTCATTACTCATTAAATGTTTTTCTTCCCTTCAAGTTATATGAGCAGTGAGAAGAAAATATTTGCAAAGTGTGAACTTCTTCCGTTAAACAGCAAACCAAATATTTTTAAAATATT
>JACEIK010000745.1:177274-189846 GCA_018107945.1 Datura stramonium
ATATTTCTTAAACTCGCAATTAAATTACGTCACAAAAAAACAGAATATATATATTCATGGATATACAGGACCAAAATTACATGCAAACAGCAGCCAGCGCACAGATTTTCAACGTGAAATGAATAGATTAACATATACTACTTTTAATATTTATATATATAGATATTTGAAAGTGACAGTTGATTTTTGCTAAAGCAAAGAGCTAAAGAAAGCGATGAAATGGAGGAAGGACCTGTAACAATGGCGGTGAGACCGGAGCCGTCGATTCCATGGGTAACTTCTTCAGCGGTGGACGAATACGAAAACCCAGATGCCCCCTTCCTCTTGAAAACCCACATACTACTCTACTTGTTTATATACTACTTGTTTCAAAAATGTTCCATTGTGTATATATATTGCCCTCAATATCTCATATCTCATAAATAAATGCCTTTTAGTTTATTGCCCTTGATTTTATTAAAAACTATATATATATAGTAGCAGGTGATTAATTAATTGACTTGCTTAAATAATTAAGTCTATTACGTGATTGGAATTGTCGCAAATTATTGAGATGCTGACAATATTAAACAAGTAGCAACTGGTTATGAGTCTCTGTAACTTTTGTAACGTGATTGATCCCAACATAAAAATAATAGCTAATTATCATTTGGTTGACGTTAATTAATTATAGGTCACCGATGAATGCTTTTTAAATAGATTACTTACCATTTACCTTTTTAAGTGACATGACTTTGTTAAATAAAGTATATCATTAGTGCATACAACTTAAATTTGGAGAGAGATAATAAAATATCGATCCAATTTTCTTGCATTGAGGCTCACAAAAGATGTTCATCTGCAGCATGCTTTACTTCCTTACCCTTAAGGGAAGATGTTAAACATCTGCAGATATCTGCAGATTTGATAATATTAAGAACACGTCACCACTTTACCCAGTTGATCTCAACTCTTTAGGCAAATATCATAAACAATCAGATACAAAGTTACTTGACCAGATCCATACTAAAATCCCAGAGCCTCTTAGCTAAATCCATATCTTTACCCATCTCTGTCGTTGCCGCCAGATTGTTGTCCAAAAAATATTCACCGCTTACCCCCTTCACTTGTGGATTCAATGCAAGATAACAGGTGGTTGATGCTCCCTGGAGAAGAGGAAAATAGAATGTTAAGATCATCATTTTCCACGGCATCGTGGTTTCTATTCAATGAATCTTTTTCTTCGTCGTCTGAGCAGTGGTCATGTGTGTCAAAAGAGTATAAGACAAGAAGTTATTCTGTATTGACATATCACCCCTTTTTGGGGAATTTCTTAGTCCAATCCCATTTTCTGTGAATATAGCAGGGAATTTTCTCTGAATGCTATGGAAATACTGTTGAGGAATGCAGTAAACAGTGAAAGTGAAAAGAAGAAGTTAGTTAAGAAGGTAGTTAAGTTAGTTATGTAGTTAAGTCTATTGTGGATGATGTAGAGTAACTACCAAATGATAACTAACTCATAGCTACTATCCATAAATACAGCAGCCTATCCATCTGTGTAAATAACATATTATGATGATCAATGTCTACTTCTCTCTAAGTGCATCTTTGGAATCTATCATCTTCTTCATCTAAGTTCTTTCTCTTCTTCTTCATTCTAGTTCTTACTGCTTCTATAATTTCCGTTCTTAAGCTTCTCCTTCCTTCTTCTTAATCTTCATGATCTCAAGAATCATAGAATCAACATGGTATTAGAGCAGCTCTGCTAAAGAACAACAGAGATCGATTCTGTTCATTTCAAGAAACTATAAGTTTTACAACTGATCTATCAAGATTTCAAGAACTGCTACAATGGCAACAGGACTTAGCAATGGATCAACAATGGGTGATCCTTCGAACACCATCAATGCTGCTCCCAATTTCACAACTTCAACAGTCATTCAAGCTCCAATGGATCACAATCATCCACTGTTCCTGTCATCATCTGATATAAGTGGCATGACTATCATCTCTTTTCAATTAAGGGGTAGTGAAAACTATGTGGTCTAGAGCAAATTGATGAGAATTGCTTTATTAGGAAGGAATAAATTGGGCTTTGTAGATGGAACTCGGAAAAAAGAAAATTTTCCAGTTGAGTTGTGGAACCAGTGGGAGTGAGTAAATGCCATAATACTATCATGACTTATGAATACAGTTGCAAACAATCTGATTGGAGGGGTGGTCTTTGCTTCAAATGCTCATTCAGTTTGGCAAGATTTAAAAGAAAGATTTGATAAGGTGGATGCTTCAAGAACCTTCAATTTGCGTCAAGAAATAGCAACTATGTCACAAGGAGTCCAATCTATGGCAGTGTACTACACAAAATTGAAGGATTTATAGGATGAGTTTGAGTCTATGGTTCCTCCTCCAACATGCAACTGCGAGAAATCAAGAGAGTTTTTGTTGTACTTACAAAGACAGAAGTTGTATCAGTTTCTAATGGGGCTCAATGAAACCTAAGCCCAGGCAAGAAGTCAGATACTACTCATGACCCCTCTGCCTATGATAAATCAAGCTTATGCTATGGTAGTTAGTAATGAAAGTCAAAAGGCAGTGACACAAACTAGAAATGCCACAGGGCTTCTAGGAGCTGCACCTGGTGTGTATGATAGGCTGGCTATGTACTCAAAAACTAGATATTCTAAAGGCAAGAGATACAACTCCAAGTATAATTCCAATGTTGTATGTGATCATTGTAAACTAAAAGGTCACTACCATAGAGATTGCTATCAGTTGGTAGGATATCCACCAGATCATCCAAAGTATAATGAAAGAAAGGATGCCAGAGGATATGATCACGGTACAAGCAAAGGAAGACTGGTCACGGGGCTTATAATGCTATCTGTGATGAATGGAGTCAGTAACAATCTCAAAGGGAATAACTGCCAGATGCAGCAGCAGGAACTCAAGTCATGCAGGATACTAATGTAGGGATGATTGCCATAATGCCTCCTAGATTCACACACCAGCAGTATGAATAGATCTGCAAGATGATAGCCAATGAGTCAGTAAACATGACAGGTAACAGTAAGGCTTTGGTAGTCAATGATAGTCCACACAAAATGGATTATTGATACAGGAACCACTAACCATATGGCTGCAGACATTGAACTACTGAACAAGGACACTATATCTAAACCTGATAATCCAAAAAAGGTTTTCCTACCTAATGAAGATGTCTCAATGGTGTCTCACACTGGCACCAGTAATATATCTCCCTATAGTACTATCCTGAATGTGTTTCATATTCCTAAATTTAAGTATAACTTACTGTCAGTCTCTAAGGCAATAAGACAGCTTAAATATTCTGCTACTTTCTTTCCTAACTTCTGCATTTTTCAAGATCTCTACAATGTAAGGGTGAAGGAGATTGGTAAAGAAAAGGATGGATTATACTTTTTGATGAGTCAACATCTTCCTGGACATAAGAAGCCAAGATGTTGTTTAGTTAGCATTAATAAGGATAATATTGAACTATGGCACAAAAGACTTGGCCATGTTTCATCTAGAGTTCTAATTCATTTGTTTCCTGATTAGAAAACCAATATTACTACTATCATGAATAATTATACTGTATGTCCTGAAGCTAGACGAGCTAGATTACCACTTACAAATAGCACTACTAGCAGTATAAAGCCTTTTGAATTGATTCATATGGATGTGTGGGGGTCTTACAAAGTGAATACATATGATGGTTATAAATCATTCCTTACTATTATAGATGATTTCTCTAGAATGACTTGGATTTTTTTGCTTAAACTAAAGTCTAATGTTATTATTACATTGAAGCATTTCATATCTTATGTTAACACACAGTTTGACACAAAGATTAAAACTATAAGAACTGATAATGGTACTGAATTCACAAGCCAAATGTGTTCTGAGTTGTTTTACACTTTAGGGATTATACACCAAACATCCTGCCCTTATACACCTCAACAAAATAGCATAGCCGAAAGGAAACATAGACATCTACTAGAACTGACAAGAGCTATGAGATTTCAAGCTAATATACCTTTAAGATATTTGGGACATTGTGTGCAGGCTGCTGCTTATCTGATCAATAGATTACCATCATCCATATTACATAAATTAGTCCATATGAAAAATTGTATGGTAGGAAACCTTCTCTTGATCATTTAAGAGTATTAGGATGTTTATGTCATGCTAAAATAGTCAATCAATCAGACAAACTGATGTCCAGAACTAGGCATGCTATACACATGGGATATTCTGAGACAAAGAAGGGATATATTCATCTTGATCTAACTGACAAAAGTGTTTTTTGTGAATAGGGATGCTATTTTCAGAGAAGACATATTTCCTTTCAAGGAGAAGCACTGGACTGGTTCTCAGCCAATATTTACAACACAACCAAATACTGTTGTTGATGATGAATTGTGTCCAGTAATGACTGACACAAGAAACTCACAACAATCTGTTCCATCTCAGGAATTAACTACTAGCAATGTTTCTCCTGTTCCAAACTCAGATGATTCAATCACTGTTAGTGATGTGCCTCAAAGAAGATCTGGCCGAGGTAGACATCCACCAGGATGGTTAAAAGATTTGGTTTCTCTAAATGTTCATGACAATGTGCCATATGCACTGTCTAACTATGTTTCTTATGACAACTTATCTTCTAAATATCAAACTTATTTAGCTGGATTTTCTCACATTGTTGAACCTTCTACTTATGCAGAAGCCATCAAAGATCCAAGGTGGATAGATGCAATGAAAGCTGAAATTGCAGCTTTAGAAAGCAGCCAAACTTGGCAAGTGGTTTCTCTTCCTCATGGAAAGAAATCAATTGGATGCAAGTGGATATTTAAAATCAAATATAAAGCTTCAGGTGAAGTTGAAAGATTCAAAGCCAGGCTGGTTGCAAAAGGATACAATCAAAAGGAAGGAATTGACTACCAAGAAACCTTTAGTCCGGTAATTAAGATGGTTACACTATCTTAGCACTGGCAACAACAAGACAATGGAACATTCACCAGATGGATATCTTTAATGCATTCTTACAAGGTGATTTAGAAGATGAAATCTATATGGATTTTCCACAAGGATTTCAGAGTCAGGGTGAGCAGCAAATATTCACACTCTCTAAATTCTTGTATGGGCTCAAACAAGCTTCAAGGCAATGGAATGCTAAGCCATCCAAAGCACTCATTGATTGTGGGTTCAAACAAAGCCAGTATGACCATTCTCTATGCATCAAAAGGTCAGGTAATGAACTGATTATAATATTGGTCTATGTTGATGACATACTGATTACTGGGAACAGACTAGAACAAATTGAAGAGACCAAGGCTGCACTACACAAAGCATTCAAAATTAAAGACCTTGGTGAACTGAAATATTTTTGGGAATTGAGTTTGCAAGATTACAAGCAGGCATAGTTATGCATCAAAGGAAATATGCCTTAGAACTGATATCAAACACTGGACTCAGTGTGGAAAAACCAGTAACCACACCTATGGAAGTCACTGCTAAGCTAACAACAAAAGAGTATGATGATCATATCAAAGAAGCAGCAAGTCATAGTGATGAATAACTGGCAGACCGGGGCTTGTATCAAAGACTTATAGGTAAGTTACTATATCTCACAGTAACCAGATCAGACATAGCTTATAGTGTTCAGACATTAACCCAGTTTCTACAAAATCCAAAGAAGTCACACCTAGATGTTGCACTCAGAGTTATCAGATATGTTAAAAGTACTCCAGGACAAGGACTTCTACTATCAAGCAAAAAACAAGACAGTATAACTACCTATTGTGATGCAGACTGGACTGCATGCACCTTCTCAAGGAAATATGTCACTGGTTTTGCTATCAAATTTGGAGAATCATTGCTATCATGGAAATCAAAGAAGCAGTTAACTGTGTCTAGAAGTTCAGCAGAAGCTGAATACAGGAGCCTAGCTTCTACAGTGGAAGAATTAACTTGGTTGATTGGATTGATCAAAGACTTAGGAGTTCAAGTACAACTGCCAGTGAGTATCTATTGTGACAGTAAAGCAGCAATCCAAATGGCTGCTAATCCAGTCTACCATGAGAGGACTAAACACATAGAAATAGATTTGTCACTTTGTGAGGGAAAAAATTCAACAAGGACTGATGAAAACTGAGTATATCTCAACACAAGACCAGCCAGCAGATGCATTAACTAAAGGACTTACCAGAATGCAACGTGAGTACTTAATATCCAAGCTTGGTTTGTTCAACATCTTCACAAAACCAAGCTTGAGGGGGAGTATTGAGGAATGCAGTAAACAGTGAAAGCGAAAAGAAGAAGTTAGTTAAGAAGGTAGTTAAGTTAGTTATGTAGTTAAGTCTATTGTGGATGATGTAGAGTAACTACCAAATGATAACTAACTCATAGCAACTAACTCATAGCTACTATCTATAACACAGCAGCCGATCCATCTGCGTAAATAACATATTATGATGACTAATGTATACTTCTCTAAGTGAATCTTTGGAATCTATCATCTTCTTCATCTAAGTTCTTTCTTCTTCATTCTAGTTCTTACTGCTTCTATAATTTATGTTCTTAAGCTTCTCCTTCCATCTTCATGATCTAAGAATCATAGAATCAACAAATACAAATTATGTTCCTAGAAGAGTCTGATTGATATTTCTATTAACTGATTCACAAGAAGATCACACCCATCCTACGATAAAACCTACCAGAACTGTATGCCGATTATTTTAGGCATTTTCTCCAGCATGAGCCAAACTTCTTGCTCTGGAAGATGTCAAAATTTTCTCCACAGTGTATACATTTGCAAAAGAAACTGTACATACAGCAAATTTAAATGCTTCGATGCAGAACATACCTGCTGCACATTTTTAAGCGCTAGTTTTCAGGAACTTTTATAAGACCTGTGACAAGCAGAAAGGAAATTTCATGTTCATGTGCAAATAAATAATATTCTACTACAACTCATGGACTTGAACTTTATGTAAGAGAAAATGACAAGAAATTGTCCCTTGGTGTTCTGAGTGCGCAGGTTGAAAATGATCCCTTGAATGTACTGTTGAGCAGTTTCCGTCATTTAGTCTATCAAAAATGAGCATTTTTGGTCTCAACTCTGATGTTATACTAACTGTGAGAAAAAAGGATTAACATGAACTCACATTTGATAGGGCAGTTTTCACAGTTTATGCTACTCTTTGGTCTATATTTTTAGTGTGGTTGATTTCCTGATTTTATTTTTTTCCTTTTTCTATTTCTGATGTTTGTTGTGTTTTTGATGTTGTCTTTGGAAATTTGACGGACTTACTTGGTGTTTCTGGTTCAGTTGTTTTTCGTTTTTACACGATTCCTGTTAGATCTAAAGGTCAGACATGTAAAAACTGTCTGAAGTTAAACGTCACGGAGATGTGTATCTCACAGATCTGGCTAAAGTCAGAAAGGGACTCTGGTGGTTCAGTAATGACCATTAGACTTAGTGTGAAAAATTCAATTCCGTCCCCTTTTCCTCTCCCAAATTAATTAGTTTTCAAATTCTTAACTATCCTCCCTCCCTCTCTACCTGCCTGGAGGAAAAAAATAAAAACAAAAGAAGAGGGGGAAAAAAAGGAAAGAGCTAGAGGGACTTGTCAATATTATTTTGATTTGTACCAAAAAAAAAATTAAAATTAAATTTCATGAACTAAACTAAAGAAACATATTGGCCCCCTACCTATGAGCCAGCGGTGTTGTCCGGCGCACATTCTATCCTCCTCATACCTCACTGCTGATTACACTTGTTGTTGTTGTTAACTAAAGATATATAAAATATAGCACAATACTTTTTAATCTTGTAATCTTAAATATGACATGTGAAAAAATTAAAATTAAAAAGTTATCCAAAAAAAAGAGATATTTCTTTTAAACGGACTAAAAAAAGTAAGACAAACAAATTAAAACAAAAAGTAGTATATTTTACGAGGTGGCACATTCTTAAATATTAACTAATGACATTAATTAAGGAATACCTTGTTAATATTTTTTCCTCCAATTTTTCTTAAAACGAGGCAATAGTTGAAAACTCATTAAAGAAAAGGATAATTGATAAATATTTGAATTTTGAATTGAAAATTTTTTATTTGATTTATAAAATCATGCGAATCCACTTTTAGTCCCTTAATTATAATCAACTAATTGGCAATCTGTATTTTCCTTCCTCCATTTGTGAAATTTTTATCACTTTAATTTATTTTTTTTACTAAGAATTAATTTTGTCAAACTTTGGGAAAAAGAAATGATGACGCACCACAAGTCTAGTACATGAAATGCAGACTGCTTTTGCTCATTATGCCATGAATTAGTATTAGTGGGAGCAGTAGAGGCTTTCTTCTAGACATGAAGAAAATAGCTAACCTCTGGACATGCCATTCATATTAATCAGACACCAGCTACTAAACAGAAAAAGGAAGAATAGAGAATCGTGATTAATACCAAGGTTACCAACATGACGGAGAAGATTGGTTGGGACCGCCCAAAGATTTAGTAGCTTTAATTCTCATTGCTATTTCTACTCCATCTTCCTGTTTGAAATAAACATCACTCAAAAATTTAGAGTTCAATTGAATGGCATGACCTCGTCCAAAGTTGTGATAGTGAAATTCAACAACTTTGATGTGCAAAAAGGAATATCCAAATATGCAACCCAAGAAATATCACCGTTTTGGGTGCTGCGCGGGCAAGGCGTTTACCTGATACAGGGCAAGTCCCTATGAACTTTAATTTTAATATTTTATAAATTAATATAATAAATATAACTAATTAAAAAAATAAAATTATATAGAAATTATAGAAAATTCTTAAAAATATAAAATTAATTTTAATATTTAAAAATATTAGCTAATTAATTTTTATGCATGATTTAATTATAATTTCTCGAAAACTTAATTATCTAAAAAAATAATCAGAACTGCTCATCTCAAAAGACATTAGAATTTTAAAAATTGAGCAGAAATTTATAAATTTAACTTGAAACTACACTCAAAAGCATCAAACCGGAGAAAGTGATAAAGGATGATGCGTTATTCCTTTGTAGTTTGCATATTGATCATTTTCTCCCTTTACACAGTGAAATACGAAGACAAAGAATAAAACTAGAAGCAAGAATAAAAATATTTAGATATTTAAGTTTTATAACTTCTTAAAATTTAATTAACAAGTTGAATTTTGTTTTTTGAAATAATTTAAGGACTTGTTTAGCAATTTTAATTTTAATTAGAGAGAGTATTTGACTTACGCCCAAAACAAAACTCGCCTAATGCCTAAGTGTACGCCCAGACTAATGGGGCTTACGCCTCATGATACATTCGCGATCACGCCTGTGTTTTTTTACTATGCCCGCTGAAAACTTTTTAAAACACTGAGAAGTATATGTGACATACCATGACTACACGAGAACCACTACAACATCAATGAAAATCAGCATGTAAGTTTTTTTTTTTTGGACAAACTACCTTTAAGCTGCCTTGTGCGCCCATTGGCGTGCAGTATGTTGGCCAGCTTTGATTGGCCATATGCACCGGCTGTAGCTGCACATAAGATAACAAACAACATAGAAAACTGAAAAATCAATTTTCAGGTACAAAACTTTTCTTTAATCATGGAAAGGCATCAGTTATGAACCTTGGAAGTGAAAAAGACAGAAATGAGTAGTCAATCTTGACTACAAAAAGTTTGTCATCTTTACTCAGGGATTCAAGAATAATAAGGAACAACTATTAAGCTTGAAGGAAACCAATAAGACAAGTGATCAGTTAAATGATGTGATAGCAAATTAGATAATCTAAATGATTCATATTGATGTTATAATAGAGAGAGTATTTCATCCTAAACAGGTGAAACACTACATGCAAACATACATCGTGGGAAGGAAATCCAAGGTGTTGTTAGAGAATCTAGGACACAAAAATTAACAAGAGAGATTGACAACCAAGAACTTGTTGTGAATTGCAAGTACTCATCTTGATATATCATGATAAATAGATCTATATAAATTGTATTATGCACTCTCATGGAACTACTGAAGCTATTAGACAGTAATTGTGAAACTTCGCAGATGGTTACTGAAGTCATCGAGCAAGTGACGAATTTAAGCAAACACGGGTTTCTCTTACAATCAAGAAAACTTAGTTCGGCACCAAAATATAACTACATTACCTTTCGGGGTCATTGATTTTGTCAAACCGAATTCCTTCGCTAGAAAGTCGATAACCCTCTGACGAAACATTCACAATCCTTCCCTCTCTCTTTGTTTTATGTGCTGTCTCCTTCATCTTCTCCAACAACAAATTTGTCAAAAGAAAATGACCTGCGAACACAAGAAAGAAAGAATAATTATGGCTAAGATAAATTAACAGGAAGTCTGAATGTCCCTCTTGAAAGTTTTATTTTTGAAATCATTGTCACCTATCATCTATGTACAACTTCCTACCAATCTTATTAGATTTGTCAAGTGTGCACTGTACTAATCAAGAGTAAGAATGACAAAGTATGGACAAAGGGAACAAGAATTGTCCTCTTACC
Organism: Datura stramonium; assembly: GCA_018107945.1. Taxonomy (NCBI): domain Eukaryota; kingdom Viridiplantae; phylum Streptophyta; class Magnoliopsida; order Solanales; family Solanaceae; genus Datura; species Datura stramonium. The sequence goes on from JACEIK010000745.1 coordinate 187,832, forward strand.
AGTGTGATTTTAGAATCATGATTTATCTCCCTCGTATCGGTGTTGCATATGCAAGTTATTTCAGGTCTCAGATGGTCTTTTACATGTGCATTTAACAAGTGAAGCTTAAGATGACAAGAATATGAAGAATCAACTATTGATCTCCTTTAAGCAAGAACGGAATCTTCATTTCAGTAAAATTAGGAAGGGTGATAAATTTGGAGCATATGCTTTATTTTATAAAATGAACTGTTGCTTGAATAAGAAAATAAAATAAAGAATATGATGGAACTATTGCAGGCTCTCTTCTACTGCAAAATATCAACAATATCTTCTGTGCAGAAACATACATTAACAAACAGTTCTTACCCAGATGATTTGTGGCAAATTGAAGCTCTATGTTGTCTTTGGAGAGCATAAAAGGAGTTGCCATGATTCCTGCATTATTACTTTCAAAGAAAAAGATGATGTTAATAGAAGTGCATGGATATATGTGAAGAGGGGAGGGATTCTTGCAGAAGAAAAAGCTATTTGAAAGACACAGGGAGTAAAAGTGCAGTCTTCAGGTATGCGATTACAACTCTTATTCATCACTTACATTAAAATGTTCAATGGGCGACCTGAGGATTTAAAGTCGGAAGCAAATTTCTTCACTGATGCCAATGAGCTAAGATCTAACTCCATGGTATCAACTTTAGCACCAGGAATTTCCTTAAGTATTGCTTCTCTCATGTCTTTTCCAGCAGTCATATTCCGTACAGCCATGATGACATGAACTCCACGCAGAGCAAGAACACGGCTAGTTTCAGAACCAATACCACTTGATGCTCCTGCAAATGGATGTTCATGAGCAAACCAAATACTTCTAGATGCTTAACATTTCTTGTCTCTAAATAAAGATACTGCACACACTTTACCTAAGAGATTTCAACTGTACCTCAACTGTATACATGTACTTACAGTAGTAGTGTCAATCGCTGTTTACCACAAACCACTAGCAGCCATAGCACGTGAAATGAAGAAGAGTGAACTTAAGAATGTATAATAAGGATCAATTAACCAATACAGGATTTTTTTTTTTCTCGACACTTGATCTACAAGGAGACTGAGAATGTCTTTATAGTATAATACACCAATAGCTTCAATCGCATATGATTGTATCCGGCCTCTGCAATAGTCCAATCTATGCATTTACCGGATTTTGCATTAGCTGGGCCAAATAAGCACTGGTAACCAGGTCTGTGACAGGAAATAGCCTGATAACTACTAAAGGAACTCAATATTTTATTATTTTTCAGTGGACATCAGGAGATTCTGAATGAAATTCAATTACCCATTACGTCTCTCTAGTACAAATTGAAGTTTATCCAAACCCATAACACAAATACTACTGAAAGGTTCCAAATTAAAACCGTACATGGTAGTTTTAGTTGGATTTTTCATCTAATTCCAAAAGCTCCATAAATACATGAGGTTGAAAAGGATTACCACCCACTCTCTTCTTACTTATAATATAATAGTAGTGCTCGGGCACGGAATAACTCTGCCCACCAAGGCAATTTTCGTCTCTGACTCGAATTTGAACTTTAATCTCCTATGGTTTTCACCCGCAACGGATTGATTGCTAGGCACACCCACACCAACACCCTCTACCCAATGAAATTGAATACTGTACGAGCAATCAACTTTTCTTTAGACTCTCTCTCTCTTGGCATCTCTAGGCAGGGCCAATGTTGTCCATTGATTATAACTAAATAACATATGGGAAGTTTTCCACATAAAATTGGTTGGTTCAGAGCCTAGCTTACTCCATAAAGGCGTCACCTTTATTTGTTTGCTTAAAGGGGAATACATACACCAATTGAGACTTGGTTTTGTACGCCCCGACGTAAAAAAAAAAAAGTTTTTAAAATTCTTTTCCCAGAGATTTTCATCTTATTTTTAGAACAAAACTGAAAAAATTCTATTCAAGTCGCAAGTAGTCAACATATATCATTTCCTCCCCATTGCATGATGTGTCACCAATAATAATAATA